>JAPYYV010001402.1:0-24524 GCA_030522625.1 Copidosoma aretas | reverse complement strand
AAAAAGGTCTACAAAGTTGTTAATTTATAAGGGTCCCAATCAAACGCCCTTATCTGTAAGGTTCATCCGACTATTTTTACCTCCCCAATAAGCTCACCTAATTACCGACACAGATGTGATGCTACTGTATGCTTACAGCTCTTCATTACTAACATCTTCCCTTTTTATGTGAAAGTAAAACTTCTTCATGCGCTTAACATTGTGCAGAGCACACAGAGACTTGCAGGCCCCATTGTGATAAGGACAAGCGGTGACCTGTCTTGGGAGCTCGAACGGTGGATAGTCTGTCATATCAGTGACTGTAAATCCAAATCTCTCAAACCAATCTTATTTTAGTTCTACAATTACAAAAATCGTTGACACATCTTTGAGATTCTCTCGTAGGACATTCCCGATCTCAGGGTACTTGATATTACCTGAATTTCAGGGTAGTCCATGATAGCAAAGTTCGAGGTGTAAATTTTAATGTGTGTACTTCTGTGTTCATTTCTGCAACGCAAAGGGTGCTTTAAAGAGAAATATTTGTGCCTCATTATCAGTGTTGTAAGGGAGAATAGCTAGTTCTGTAAGAACATAATCATTGCCTGGCTTTTCAAAGCCCTGCATATGTACTACATATTCCATTGTAATTTTTTCAACTTTTCATAACCTTTACATTCGGGAAATGATGATTTATTCGTTGAAAACTTGTTTGATAAATTTCTGGACCAAGACTCATGTTAATCATCAATTTGCTTATTGTCGGCTTATGTCACATAACAATTTAGAAGATTTTACAATTTTTACTATCTTTTTCTTTAGCCTTTTTGTCTGCCCACTACTTAGCGTGTCTATTCTCAAATTTTCCCCACTCCACTTGTATTCGTTTAATCTCTTCTCTGCTCTGCTGACCTTTCTTTACGACGGATAAAGGACGAATGATGGTGGCAGCGCCATGCATCGACTTTTATAGCCTCACATAAGATTCCTGACGTCACCACTCATCGGACTATACTGAACAATGCGATCGTGTAGAATCAAGCAATAGGCTGGTTGTCGGCGGGAAATAATAATGCGATTCAAATTCCAGACGAAATTCTAGAAAAGCATTCTTTAGTGTCTAATTTTGCTTTGAGCAATCAATGACTATGAAAGGTAAGGTGCTCAGAAAACCATATACATCCAACAAAGGTGCGCAATTTTTACCGTGATATAAATTCCAAAAATAAGCATACATTTCATGTAACAATGCATATTGATTTTTCGTTATCTCAAGATTATGATAACCATAAGGATACTACTGCGATTTTAACTAGAGTTTGACATTTCTTATGTTGCTGTGATCGAACTTGCTAGCATTAGCATCTTTTCGATTTTCGCGATAAGTTTGGAAGGCTATTATAACAAAGCGCGGCTTCTCCAACTGACTGGACGTCTTGACTGTCCATATATGTTTCGATGTTGTGGGTAAGAGTGGATATTCATAGAGCTCCCGAGTTCGGAAACTCATAGATATAAACTTATCTTTTTGTTTGTAATTGATTAGACGAATTTTATGAAAATCTGACACAAAAACATACAGCATGAGCCAATCAAGCTTGAATATTACTATTTCAAACTCTTTTCAAGTTACTACCGCATTAACTGCATCATTAGCCGCGGGAATTCCCTGTTGAACAACTGCATTTAGGTCATTTCTCGATCTCGGGAGTATAAGTTCGTATTTTACATTACTAACAATATTACGATAGTCGTCAGCAAAACCTAATATCATACTGAGAGGTATCTTGACGTTAAAGTAGCTATCCTTAGTTAGACTGAGGGCATGATTGTCTTTTCAGCCTGAATTCTGACTTATTATGTCTTGATCAGGAGTGAGTGTTAACCAATTTGTCATGAGGGTTGTCAGACCTACATTTTTACACTTATCTATCTCTATACTGTCTATTTCGTATCAAGTTTCTTCAAATAAGGAACAGATGGCGTTATTTACTAATTAAGTATTTGTCGGTTCTGTATTACCATCTGCTTTAACTAATTTTTCGTAAATGTGCAGGTAACTGCGAGATGGTAGCAGACATAAATCTTGATGTTGATTTGAAATGCAGATTTCATCACTATTACTATAAGTTGCAAATGCGTATGGTTGATGAGCATGAATCTCACAGTGCACGATGGATTCGTCAAAGTTAACAGGAGACTAAATGCTTAGAATTTCTTCCATTTTTAACGCAACAGAATAAAACCACACAAGTGATCTTCCACCAGGGCCTTTTATTTTTAATCCTAGACTTTTTAGAAATTGAACGTTTTGAAGCGTTAGCAGTCTTCTCTGATTATGTGATCACAGTTTGACTGTTTGTCGTTGACTGATTACTGGTGTGCATGATGAGCTACTTATATATCTTGTATGATTGTATACGATTCCCATTAAGATGACGGTTTTACGTGCAACCTCACTGATATAAGCTCTCTACGAAAATTGACTAAATCACCATCCTGATTGACAATGCGTAGTTAAGTATGATCAATTATACGTCCAACGATCGGTAAATAAATAATTTGAGAAAAAACTCCGATAATCTTGTATCCTGGCAATACAGCTAGAACAAATTCGTAAATCGTGTGAACTTGATTTGTTTATGTACGCTCCAGTAGTGACATTGCACACAACCAATTATGCGTTTACTTTGAGAATAGCTACAGGTAAGTCCGAATCGTGAGTAATGTTTTCCTCAAACAATTGTTCAGTGAAACCCAACAATCGTCCTATAGAATCTTTTGGTCTCAAATCAATGGTTTCACTGCACGTGATGACGCTGCAAAGCGTATTACAGTTTGGTTTGATATCAATAAGAAGAGCGTCTGGTTGAAACACGCTTACTAAAGATGAGTCAATATCTCAAATTTCGTAGCTGCCGGTTGGTGAAACTACCACTCGATCACCCATGTAAAATTTATTATTGCTTTCGTCAATATTTGGAATTAAATTGAACGTCGAGAGTTCATCTAAGCCAATAACGTAGTTTTGTTTCTGCGATGATTCTATAGGCGAAAAATATTGCACTTCTAATATAGAAGTAATACTTGACAGACTTAGGGTTAATGTTCCTTCCATGACCGCTTAAGAGCAAATTAATGATTTTTAACAATCTCATCCCCATGTATACATATTGATAGGAATCTTAAATACAAATGACCGCAGTTGTATGAATTAAAGTCTTGATATTTTTTATAATTATATTTAACTTTCCCAACTCTAAGCTACATAATAAAATCGATAGGTGGCTGCAGATAACCAAAGCTGTCAAAGTAAACGACATTATTACCACATTTTCGATATGCTACTCAGTGAGATCCGGGGCCATTTATATCATCAAGATTTACCATGGTGGTTTCATGATATCGTGGTCCGTTGGGGGGTAAGTTATTTCGCATAAACACCCCACGAAAAGCAGGGATTTAAAAAATTTTAGCGGATTTTAATAAATCAATATTTGTTAAAGCCCTATGAGGTTAAACTAGATCATTGTTTTTTTTTTTTCAAACTTTTCCCAGCATATGGTTTTAGGTAAACGCCCAATCCAATTTGATATGGTTTTGAGATACCTTTACCAGGAGCAATATTCTCCATTCTTTCATCATGCCTTTGTCTGTCCTGCAGCTGCTGTTTAGCTGCCTTAGTCAAGTGAATAATTTTCAAAATTTCAGCTACCCCATTCGCTAGTGCACCGGTTGCACTCAAGCCTGCAAATAGGGGTATCAAAAGTAGAGCCCGACCGATTCTAGCTGGAAGACGTAAGATTCGTTTCATTTTTACGTTTTTCTTAAGACCTGCTTTCTTCACTGCACTACGCGCGCTTTTTAACACTGAACTTATAACTTTATGTGCATCTTTGCTTTTAGTGTTCATGACCCGTGAGGCAGCTTTAATAACTGCATTCAAGGCAGTTTTAGGGATCTTTTTTAAGCTTTTATTTATTTTCAGACCCATGCCGAGTTTACTTCTTAGCTTGATAGCACTTGTTATCGCTAGAGCAGCTGCTTTTTCACCAATATTTAGATTTCCAGCTTTGACTCTTTGCCAAGCTCTTTCAGCCAAAACTCTACCCGCTGTGTTTCTAACGTCAACGTTTTCTCGATTCTGCGAGTAAGCTACATCGTACTCCTTGCACGCCGTGTCCAATGGATTTATTTCCGGATCACCTCTAGCGAGACGACTCACAAGTTTGGTACCGGAGCTACAGTACTGATAGCCTGGTATGTAAAGTTCTATCGGTAGAGTATTTATATTTCTATTCAAAACACCACGTCCTCTTTTGTAATGTATGATCAGTACCCTTTGGAGGTTGGATCGCTACTGAGCACTAGAGAACAAGACAGCTGTATTTATAGTTTTAGCAACTCCTATGCATTTCTTGACGCAAAGAATATAAATGCTGTATGATCTAGTTCATGTATCAGTTGTAATTGAACCTTTATACATAGAAGACATAAAGTTCAAAGAGCAATCTGTCAAATTGCAAGTTCCAAACATTGATGCTGTTGTAAAATAGGAAAATCACCCAAATAGACATAAGAAATTGCTCCCTAACAGTATCTGAGCTGTATTCTGTGGCCTATTAGATTGTAGTAAGACTTATAGTCTGTTAGCGTTGATAGTGCATCCGAATAGGCTAAGATTTGAAAATGTATACTTATATTCGAAGTCACTCAATCAGTAAAAATATAAATTTTTTAAAACGCTGTTGGAACCTATAAATGGTATGAGATATTTTCCGTTCAGCGAACACGAAACAGTCGTATCTCCTGATAATGCTTAGCCAAATTTCATCGTGTTTTTCTTGATATAGCTTGTCAAAAATATGATATTATTAGAGTCTTATTTTGTATGGGGAGACACGAAAATGTGGACTGCTTCTATCTTCGACAGTCATGTGCTCAAGTACCGAAACACCTCATCAGAGATAACGTTAGCCTTTTAGTTATATTACGTCTAGATTTATTTAATTTGAAATATGTGTATGGTGATCACGTCAACTAAGATATGCCCTATGGTCAGTTTAAAAATTTGTGCTTTAGCTGCTGGAATGATGATAAGTATGGTTTTGATGTAATCGACAAAGACAGACAAATGGATTGTGGTCGTTATAGAAAGGGCTTCGACAATTTAGCTATGATTGTATAGGACGTATATGCGGTGATATTTTAGTATACCTTCAGAGTTTGAGGCGTCAACATTTATGAGCAAGACGTACTTCATTAATCGGCAAAGGCAAGAGAAGCCGTCAGGAAAAAGTACAGACTATTAAAGTTTAAAAGAGAATAAGTGGAAAAGGTATTAGGTGAATCTTTTAAGCCAATTACTGAGCCTTTCAGCAATATTATGTTACAAACAATGAAAGGCGGTCATTTTGTGACCAACATTCATTTCACCAATACTTTCAAGCTACTCGTCAAGCAATTAAAAAAGAAAAAAAGTTATAGCGACGACAAAACGATGTTTCAGTCTGCAGTCAGTCAAAGCGAAGATGATGATGATAAGATGAATGTTACACTACAAAACAAGACTATTACTGGTGATAATGGGAATACATTTGATATCTCATACTTTTATATACTTGATGAAAATAAAAACGATTTATTAGATTTGATGTATGGGGTGAGAAAATAAGATGGAATATACAAGCTTGGTGATTTACTAATATACTTTAAGATTAATCAAATCAGGATGTATGAGTTAAAATATCCGATGACCGTTGGATTAATGAAGCTACTTGTAAATAAACATCCTGATGGATCCGACATGAAACGTGATGATTATGAAAAGTATTTTATGCTTTTGAAAACTTCAAGCGTTCATAGAAAGGGATTCAACAAGAATGGAGCTATCTAAACACACAATAGTTATAAATTGATTAAAATCATCGCATCCATGTTTGATTTTTTAGCTAGAAAATGATGAGGATCAATATTACCCCGTTATACAGGCGCTCAGAGACATCAGCAAGTAGATTATGTTCAATGGGACGATCCTAATGAGCTAGTTGATCGTCTGCAATTGCTCAAAGCCGAAAAATCAGCAGGAAATCCGAGCCACAACAACGAAATCATGTCAATCATTGGGAAGTTTTGTGACGCTGGATACATATACTAATAGCGTCAGTATGAAGATGAGCATCGACGTGTTCGGACGTAAGCTAGGCAAGACCGAAAGTGGTAGTCGAGGACCTCCTGGTCCTACCAGTGTGGGATATGAAGTTACAGCTGATGCACAATATGATATTCAAGATACGGGACTATGCAATATTGCTGATCCTGTAGAAAAAAATGATGCAGTTGATCTAGCTTATTTTCAAAGAGAGATCAATAACATCTGACAAGATATACATGACATGCAGAGCCGTAGAAAAAAGCAAAAGAATAAAGAATGTAACATTCACTTATCAGACGTCAACGAGAATGGATTGTAAGAAGAAATCAGTGGTGGAAGAGCTTTACAAGCCAGCTCGTCGTATTATCCATGTAAAAAGTATGATGTTCGTGGCTTAGATGAAATTTGGCAAGCCGATTCTGTTGAAATTATACCATATGCTCGTGAGAATAAAGGTCATAGGTACCTACTTACCGTAATAGATGTTTTCTCCAAGTATGCGTCGGCTGTACCCATTAAAAGGAATACTGATAAAGGCATTACAGCAGCCATTAAAGCTATTTTGAAAGAAGGAAGAGTACCAATAAACTTGCAAACCTATCGTGGTAAGGAATTCTACAACTTAAATTTCCGATGTCTCATGCAAAAGTATAAGATCAATTTGTACTATACCTACAGCAATCTAAACGCTTTCATATGCGAGCGATTTAATCGCACTTTAAAAAATTAAGTGTGGAAAAAGTTCAGTCTGCAAGGCAACTGTAAGTGAACACATATTTTACAAAAATTGCTTTAATCATATAACGATCGAAAACACCAAACCACTGGCATGAACCCAAAAGATGTAATTGTAGAATAATAAGTTCTAGTATTACAAAAATTTAAACGCGACAGCAGCAAATGAAAGCCTAAATTCATAGTTAGTGATGGAGTGCGTGTAAGCAATGCGAGACAAGAATTTGAGAAAGGTTATAGGCCCAACTGGGCAACGGAGATTTTAACAATCACACGAGTAGCCGCAACAAATCCAACGACGTATTATCTCAAGAATTATTGAGATCAGCGCATTTCTGGAGGGTTTAACAAGCAGGAATTGCAGAAGACCAAGCATCCAGACGTTTACCTTGTGGAGAAGGTTCTTCGAAGGCGTGGCATTCAAGTTTTCGCCAAGTGGTTGAGCTTCGACTGTATCCACTTAGGTGTTAGAAAATTTTATATCATTTTTATCATATGCAGCAAAAAATTTGAACTTATTTCCTGCCCCAAATAAGACATTAAAGAACTTTTTATCTTCTAAAATAGCAGTAGATACTACATTCAGTAAAAATATTTGGAGCCCCGCTAATTCGGAGACGACTTTGGGTCCAAACCTCGTCTTTGCTATCCCCAGCTTGGTCACTATATAGTGGTGATCCACTATCATTTCGTTCAGTCTTTTAGTAGGTAGGAACCGTTGTGGGCGATTTTATTGAGCTCTGCGAGATCAATCTGCAACAAACAACACATATATTTAGTATATACATGGATTTATCTCTGGTGTATGTGTGTGTGTGTGTGTGTGTTACTGACCTCAAGTATATCTAGGTCACTTGCAAGGTAAAGACTGGCTTTAGGAGCTCTGCTGGTCAAGTTCAGTCCTATTCAGACCTCTGCTCAAGAACAGAATGAGCTCTTCTGGCTGCATCACCTCCTAATATAGAGCTGCCCCCTCCACCGTGGTTAGACTCTCTAAATTCCTGATTAGCTGCTAATTTTCCTGCCTCTTCTACCTGACTGGCTAACACCTTCCTCCTTCTCTGGTCCATAATGCTACGAATTCCAGCATGTTTTTTTCATTGCATTTATCCTTTATCAGGCCGACGATTTTCTTATTGACTCGAGGTAAGTTGAACTTAATGTCGGTATAGTCTGATGTATCGAATTCATTAATATTTTCAAGCATCACATTGTAAATATTCTTGTTTGTTATCTCATACACAAGACTACCCGTATCTGTGTACAAGAGTTTGCAGTGATCTATTCTACTTTTCATGAAATCATAATGGAATTGGTATACAGGTATCTTGGACAGATCAAATACACTTAGTCCCACGTATATTGGTTTTTTAATGCAGATTTCGGTTCGTAAAAACTGTATGGCTACATGTTTTTCGTCAAACTTGTCGCAGCTATGGAAATTTGGTCGTGCTATGTAGGCTTCTGCACCGTATCATCAATTCCACTTGTTAACAAGCTTCACCTCGACACGCTTTATCTTGTTTCCCATCGTTTTACCAAAAATCGCGCTATTCAATACCTCAAACTGCATTTGCTTAAAGTCGTTCTTTGCATTTTGACGCTTAGCACGTTTAATATCTATAGACTCTTTTAGCTAATGTTACTGATTGAACTGTAGTACCCGATAAACATTTGTAATTTTGAGGCCATGACTTACAACTTGTTTCAGGGAACGATAGTAAATCACGTAGCGGGTTTTGTCGTGCTGCGTTGTCATAAGCTTATCTTGCTTTGACCCTTATGGCGCTATGTGCTAAGCACAGAAAGGCAGGTCCTTGGAAGTATCATGTAATGCTTTAGGATACTTAAAATCTACTTCAAGTATATAACCTATTTCAGCATCATTCGCAATGTTTAAAATACCCAAAGGATTCACATTTTGCGTCCATCGGAAACCTCCGTGAGGTAGTGATTAAGTCATTGCCTAGCCATATAAATTATTGACGTCGTAATACATCGGGTTTTTTTTCTCTTTATTGGATTGATAGCCTTCTCTCATATTCTAATTATTGGCATTAGCAAAGCGATTACAGCATTGGCTGATTCCACTTCGTATACCACGTTGTACGAACAGCACTATATCTATATTAGTTAATAATTCTAATTCAACCTGTAAAAAATAAAATATTAAGATTCCTTAGAAATACTGTATTAAATATTTATACTTGAACATGGCATCCTATGTCAGGCCTGGTGTTGCATAATAGTAAGCAGCGTCCAACTCACATGTTTCATGACAATTATTTCTGAAGTTCTCAAATACTTTGGCTAGTAGAAGAACATCTGTCTTTAAATATAAGTCAGAATACTGTCTAAGTGTCTCGATGTTGAATATATTTCAAACATTTTTGGCATGCTCATACTTTTGGTCAGATATATGAGACTTATACAAGCTGCTGTAGAGATTATTTTTCGAAGGAAGACTCTTCTCTTCAAGCTTAAAAAAAAAAGAGATGTATATGTATGGAAAAACTCCTTTTCTTTTGAACAAATCCATCTAATCATGCGTGTATTTGTCATTGTCAGAAAATACTCTCTCTAAAATCTCAAACTTCTCAAGATATGATGATTGTTTTTCTAGAGACGAGGCTATAAATTTAAAGGAGTCGATAAAGCGTAAGTTTACGTCAGTTCCCTGAAAAAATTTTGTAAAAGATATGTATCTTTCTTTCATTTGCGGAAGAAGCTGCACTTGTCCGGGAAAGCATGCTGCTATCTTTTTTATGAATAAATGAGAATCATAACCACTAAAGTTGTGGAAAACAACTGGAATCACATTTAAATATTGGTAGTTTAGATTGCATGAATTATGTGCAGGACCACGATATCTAAAAAAATTACAAAATTTATAAATGATAATAAAAATAACATGATCACATAAGAAAATACTCTTAGTACTCACTTTCCTGTAAGATTGCAGTGGTCCCGAAAATGTTTATCCTTCGAATCAAAAGGTTTATTGCAAATGTGACAGAGAGTAGCTTTGTCAAACTGGACTCTTTCTCCAAGTGTTAAGCTTAACATTGGCCTTGGATTTTTATATGACTCTTTCAATTCCAAGGCGAGTAAATGGAAGTTTCATACAAACCACTTGGCTGGTGTTTCATCATCTTCTTCACTTTGCCTGTAGCTCTTGTACTGCGATTTTCTATCATTATAACTGCGTTTTATAAAATATTCAATACTAAATGCTTTATGCAGCTGATAGGTACGATCACTTTGTACAGGCTCCAACATGCATTCAAAATCTGCGTAAACTATGTAAGGCACTCGATTCTTTTGCGTGTAGTTTTTGAACTTGAGTATATTATCGATGTTGTTTTTCCGTGGGAGCGTTATTTTACAGTGGTTAACATTCTCGCAATCAAATTCATGTGCTGCTAATTTTTAAGCAGTCCAAAAGAAGTGCAAACATCGATCACACATCAATGACTTATGATCGTGAGAAGACATCTTTTTGTTCATGAGGAGGGATTGATTTTTAATCCAAACGTAGTGTTGTTTATATTCTTTATTTTTCTCTTCTCTTTCATCTTTAGACTCTTCATCAACATAGCATCTTTCGATGAGAAGTAAGTTCACATGCTTTTTTTTTTCTAAGCAGTCACATGTCTTGAAAGGACACTATATATATTACCCTTCTTTTTCAAAATGAATAAGTTAACTGAAATATCATTCTGTTTTTCAAACTTCCTAATCTGTCTTGGGTTGACAGGGAAGTCAATGTTTTTGAATTTTAGTTCCTTTTCGTATTAAGTATAATTTATGAAGCGATGTGCATTGTGTCGCACTGGATACAGCACTGGCAGGATGGCCCATTTAAAGAACTGGTGATGATCATTCATTACATTCACACTTGCTTTTTTATTTTAACGCAAACAGGTAAACCGATAAAAGAACTACCTCTTATCGGATTGAATTTTTGAATGTTTAGGACAATATTTAGTACAGACTTTAAAGACCAGCCAGATTCTCTTTCTTGAAATTCTTTAACATCTCTTTCAATTGGTTGCTGAACGTTGAGCACGAACCACTGACTTAAGTCTGTAGTGGAGTAGATAACTTTTGATTTTGCGTTAAAAGACAAAACTTCAGCATTCTCTGCACGATCTTTTTCAATAACATACTGAGCAGATAATATAGTATTCACGTTGAAGCTATGATGCTGTTCAAGAGTTGATTGGACTTTCTTTATGAACTACTGTTTAGCATCTTTCAAAAACTTTCCAATATCTAAATGTTTCAAATTGGAAATCACTACCGTTTCGATACGATTTTTAAAGGCACTGGTAACATAATCTAAACTGATAGAGTTCTCTACTGGTGCAGCTATACTAGCGTCTACACCATCGGGCACAAAAGCACTTGGTTCATTTTCATACACTTCTGCTGCTACGGTAACTTCTGCCTGGGTATCACTAGAGGCTGCTGGAAAATCTTTCGGTTCATTTTTAAACACTTTCACTGATTCTACAACTTCTAAGCGATCGCGAAGTAGTTCTACAACCGTTTTTGTCAAAGCTATAGCAGCCTAAAGTTTTTATTTGTCTGATACTGTAAGGCTTTCTTGTTGACTAAAAATATCGGCCTTTTGCAGAGTAATATACCCATAGTTAAAAAATCTTTGTACATGGTCAGCAGCCTCGATCGTACTTTTAAGTTTTTGCACATTGTTATATGCTTGCAATATAGCATTAGCCGTATCTTTGAATTGCTGTGTCGAAGCCATAATTAACTACCGCGCGATCGAATGACTTTAAAAATACGAAGAACATCTGTTATATAAGTTTAGTCTTATTCGAATCTCGGTCATTGTAGCTTCTAGATGTTGAATAAGCTTGAGTGCGTAAAAAAGCCTTCTTATATTGGCCTTTCTATTGCTAGTCTGATCATTACCCCCACCACGTTCATACCTACTCTGAAAGTTACCCCTACCAGCGCACACATCGAAGTAGCAACTGAAAAGCTTATATAAGGGGGGCTTTTCCACACTCGTGTGTCATTTGTAACTCGGTCGTCGCATAGACTGACAATGTGTTTCCCTGGGCCCCCCGAACGTCGCATAGGCTGACAAGCCAGTGCTCCTCGTTGCAGTCCCCCGCTGCTACTTATCGTCCACCAGATGCTGCTACTCATCTCTTTTTGGAGAATACTACTTATGAAAAGTAGATTGCAGAAAAAATATTTTGAATTTGTCTAAATAATTTTCTAACCTAAAAAAATGCTTCACAATTAGCAAAAGAGTGAAAAAAAGTAAATGTTTGTACTTATAGGAACTTAGGCTTCTATCAACCAAAGACAAATATCCGTGCATATACACCAAGGTTACTATTAAAATTGTATTTAACAACTTATAGTCACTTTACATAACTTTAAAACTAATAAAAGAGGCTTTTTTACGATTTCTGATGGAAAATACAAATATCTTGATTCAAAACTAGATACACACATAATTTTTTTTCAATAAACACTTCTTATGAGTTGTAAAAAATAGAACAAATATTGAAAATCCGTCTCAGTAATTTTCTAACCTCAAAAATAGGTTCAAAAATCGCAAAAAAGTAAAAAAAAAAGTATAAGTACTTATAGGAACGTAAGGCTTTCATTAATCAAAGGAAAATATCCAGGTCTATGCATATACTCTTAGTAAATCATTGATGGAAGCCAAACGTTCCTATAAGTACACGCTTTTACTTTTTTTTTCTTTTTTGCGATTTCCGAACCTTTTTTTGAAGTAAGAAAATTACTGAGACAGATTTTTGATATTTGTTTTATTTTCTCCAACTCATAAGAAGTGTTTATGAAAAAAAAATTTTGTGTCTATCTGGTTTTGTATCAAGATATTTGTATTTTATATTAAAAAATCGTAAAAAAGCCCCTTTTATTAGTTTTGAGGTTATGTGAAGTAACTATAAGTAGTAAAGTACAATATAAATGATTAACTAAGTGTATATGCATAAACGTGGTTATTTTCCTTTGATTGATGGAAGCCTAACGTTTCTGTAAGTACACGTTTTTACTTTTTCTTTTACTTTTTTGCGGTTTCTTAACCTATTGTTAAGGTAAGAAAATTGCCGAGACAGATTTTTATTATGCGTTCTACTTACTACAATTTATAAGAAGTGTTTATTAAAAAAAAATTATGTGTGTATCTGGTTTTGTATCAAGATATTCGTATTTTCCATCAGAAATCGTAAAAAAGCCTCTTTTATTAGTTTTAAGGTTATGTAAACGAACTATAAGTAGTAAAATACAATATAAATGGTTACCTAAGTGTATATGCACGAATTCGGATATTTTCCTTTGGTTGATAGAAGCCTTGCGTTCCTATAAGTACAAACTTTTACTTTTTTCCACTCTTTTGCGAATTGTAAAGCTTTTTTTCAGGTTAGAAATATATTAAGACGAATTTTGTATATTTTTCCTGTAATCTACTTTCTGTAAAGAGTATTCTTCAAAAAAAATTATGTGTGCACCTGTTTTCGTTCTTGAGATATTTGATTTTGAAAGAAAAAAAACCAAAAAGACACACTGTGTGCCATCTACCGCTGCTGCTCATCGCCCACCAGTGCTGCTGCTTAACCAGATGCTGCTATTTGTAGTCCACCGCTGCTGCTGCCATTCATCGTCCACCAGTGCTGCTGATATTTATCGTCGTCGCTGTCATCGTGCAAAATTTTTTTTTTACGCCGTAATGGCAGAAATTTTTTTCTCCAATTTTGACACCGTAAAGGCTAACAATTTTACGCCGAAGAGGCTGATTTTTTTTCCTATGCCGAAAAGGCAACAAATTTTAAATGTAGGTGTTTTACACGTGTTGAGTCCACGCTTTTCGTTACTAGCCTTTTAAGGGCCATCGTTGATTTTTGATGTTTGCTTCAAATTCTCAAAAAATCTATTTTATTTTTACTTTAGAATTAGTAAGAGTCATTTTTAACTTTCTTACGTTAAGGTACAAATATAAAAGTAGAGAAAAAAACTCCCCTTGGTCGGGCTCGAACTCCGGCCCTCGGCGTAACAGTCAGGTAGTCTATCGTCTGGGCCACCGAGAGCCTTTAGCCCTTTGCACTAATAGCACTATTTCAATGTGCACATTTTTTAAAAAAGAAAATTAAAGTGAGCTTTTAAAGCCACTCCTGAGGTCAGCGCTCTCGGCGGCCTGAAGGGGGTATAAAATTTACGCCAGGGTGGGGGTAAAGAATGTACGGGCTAGAGGGGGTAAAAAATCCACGCTTGCTAGAGGGAGTAAAAATCTGCTCGTCCAATAGTGCGAGGGGGAAAATTTGCCCAGCCAACTGATAACGTTGGAGGGGAAAATTGTGTCCAGCCAACAGATGGTGCTGGAGGGGTTTAGGTGGGGGTAGATGTTTCAGAACCAGCATGAAGTAGTACCGGCATAGCATACCTACTCATTGACTACTACATAAATAAAGAAGATTCTGCTCAAGAAAACTAACAGTGGTGTTTTATTTTGGGTGTAAACTCTAAAAAATTTTCATTTTTTGACAGATTAAATGTTTGAGGGATACCTACCGATTGCAAAAAACTTGATTTCGATTTGATGGCTGTAACACATTTTATTGGACTAAGAGGAGTTTGTTTAACATTCCGAAGAGTACAACATACTCAATTTTTGTATAATTTTGACAATTCTGAGATGCTTTTTTTATTAATTTAGCCATTTTTCGCTTTTTCAACTTTGCCGGCCGTTATAAACAATTGCAAAATTTAAAAAAAATTTTTAACTTTAACACCTTGTGTAAAATTATCTTCTGAACAACTTTTTATGGAAACGTTTTTCTCTTAACTGCGTACATTGCGAGATTATAAGAAATAATAAAAAAAGCTGATTTTTACAATTATCTTGCAACTACATTATAGGTTCCGTACCCCAGTTTTATTCAAAATTTTAGAATAAAATTTTGCTAATTTTTTTCTCAATTTTAAGCCTGATTTCATTTTGTTGGCAGTGACCACGACTTACCCCGTTTTTAGAATCATTGGTACCGCAACTATGCTCATGCCCTTGAAAACGTGGCCATGAAGATACTTGCACAAGGTTCTGCAAGTGCAGCTTCTCCTTGAAACTTTCATTCAACATAGAAATACCGCTTATTTTTTATCAACATGATCCACATTTAATTCGTTGGGTCTAAAAATTGTTTCACAAGAGTCTCTTGACTATTTACTATTTCTATCAGCTGCAATCACCTTTACTACCCGAATTTAATCCAGAAAGATTTAAGGCAGATTTTTTATACTGCTTGTAGCCGCGCATTAATTTTTATTTTATCATACTCTAACATTCTGTTCTCGTCTTTCTCATTTTTATGTACAAAGTATTTACGTACTTCACGAATAAGCACTTATCGTCCATCTCAGGATCGAGACATGTCATTAAATATTGCCATCTTTTGTGATATTCAAGCTTAAAGACCACCTACCATCACTACATGAACCGTCACTCCCGAATTTCGTAATGCATACAATCACCGTGAGATATTTTTTCGCAGCAGGAGCAGCAGCGAGAGATTAACTATTTAAAATGCAATTGTTACAGTGAAAAAAGATTAAAATAAGTTACAGAATGGTAAAATTCTACACTTATTAGGTGCTTTGACGCGTGATGAATTATCCACTACATCATTAGTAAGAAAGGTGCATTGCTGTATGACAAAAATCACGGGGCTTGATTAAAAAACGCTCTTTTTTACAAATAAGTTAGTGGAGAGAACTGATGTCAGTATATCATTTGCTCAACCACCTAAACCTGCAAAAACTTACAATGTTGTAAGTGCGCTTACAATAATATGAATCTCGACGATCTAGCGGTAATTGAGTAACAAACGGATGATTCAAAATATAACTGAACACATCGCAAATCGATCGTTACCATTTTTTTGTACCTGCATTTTGTAAACCTAGTAGCCTAATAATCTCTAATGCTTTATTTCGGCTTATGTACTTTTAGGCGCTTTACAAAGGGTACTTCCGTAAAAATTTATCTCGGTTGTTAGAAAAATCTTTAAATACCTATGCGTGTAGCAGCCTTAAAACTCGAACACAATACCCTGATTTGGTTCACCTCAAATATTTTCTTTCTCTAACATAGTGGTTTTCTAAGATAAGGGCAAAAAGCCATCGACTTACTGACCTCTAAGAAGTCATTAGTCTCACCGTCTACCAGCATAGAAATCTGTCGATCTAGGTATTGCTCGCACAATAACAGACATTTAACGGCCTATTTAAAATGTTCATGCATTTTTTTGTAACTAGTTGCTGGTATAATATGATAGTATTATAATTTAGGGAGTTTTTCCAATATATGTAGAAAAAGGCGGTTGCTATTGTCGTAGCATATAAAAAAAAATCAGTGTCGAACTTCCGAAAATTTTTTCCTCACTGAAAGATAAGCACAAGCTAAAATTTTAGAAATTCTGTGACAATTATCAGTTACTCCTTTTTATTAAACAAAACAAAAAAGCTTAGATTCATTCACGTATCGTTGTACTATTTAAAAAGTTTTAGTCTTTCTCGAGTTTACATGTTGTTGGATGCGTAAAAGTAAGGATGGGGTAGTAGATAGACTTGATTTTGTTTTTTAAAAGAATTAAAAAGATAAGGGAAACAGCTTATTTTTATAAGGTTATAGATCAATTGCTCTTGGTAATGCACTGAGTTTCGTATACAAAATTTTCAAACGACGTATGACTTTTGTCCGACCGTATCGCATAATAATTACTCCTCGGTCATTTTAAATCACGTAAGGTAATTCGCGCGCGTAACTTATGCTCTTTTAATTATTCAAGGATTTAAACTTCCTACATTAAGGAGCATTAGGACAACATACACGATTTAAGTTAAACATTCGCGAATGCACAAATCGAACAATTGTTGGACTGGACGCTCGTTAATCACGGGGTTTCGAACGCAACATGTAGGGCAATATGGTTGCTTGTCTGCCGTTGCCTCTGTACAATCAAAGCATACCTGCTAATCTATACAGAGATTTGTTAGGTAGACATTCACTTGTGTCTTATTTCGTGACACAATTTTATCCTCACGCATTTCAAATCGGAAAAAATCATTACGAACTATTTCCCTGCGCCCATTTTTAAGACTTATTTAGTTGCATAAGATATAATGAATTGCTAGTGTGACTTTTTTTACATGTATCGAACCATCGATATTTTCACAGATTGTATTACAGACAAATCATTTTACCAGCAGGTAATTTCAGTGATAGATCAACCTTTTAGCAGATCGTTTCATCAGTATAACGGTCTATCTATAAATCGTTCTACATGCAGACATTCTATGGTAAATCGTTTTATTGATGAATGGTTCTACCAGTAGATCGTATTATCAGCTAATCGTTTAGTGGCAAATCATTCTACTAGTAGATCGTTTCATCGGCAGGATGACATAGCGTTTAACTGATAAACCGTGTTATAGATAAATCATTTTATAAGCAGTTAATTTTATAGCCAACTGTTTTAATATTCACCATATGATCGGTTAAGGTGGCTGACCCTTCCTTTGTAGCACATATTTTAAATATTTTATCAAAAATTTGTTTTAAAAGTTATAAAAAGTGTCGATAAACCTGACAATAATCAAGATTGTGATAGATATCATGCGATTTTTATTTTAATAACTTTATTTTACCAAGTATGGATTTTAATACAACAAGTAGAGCAAAGCCTTATTGCGTTATACACAGGCATTTTTTTGCTTCCTCGTAGATAAATGATTTTCATTTAAAACCATATAAACTGTTATTTTAGGTTATTTTACGATAAAAGTTCCAAAAAATCATTAAATTTTACACAAAAAAGCGTATTTAGTTACAATTAGAAAAATTTAGTAGCTGGGTGTGCGTAGGTGAAACTAGGAAATGTATATAATTAGTCATATCTTAGGATTTCTTTGGTTGACTTTGGTCTTACAAAGCATATTCTCTTTGTTTCTCGTTTTTTATCATCGCTAAAAAAAAATTTGAGTCTTTTCGGATATTTTCTTTTATTTTGATTTTTTCGATTTTGTATTATCCATTTTTTCGGAAAAGTAAATGTTCATGTAATTTATTGTTATTTTTCGATATTTTACGTTGGGAATCCTGTATGACATCAAACGTTTGATGTCATCTGTGTGCGTGTGTGTATGTCGGAAGCGATTCAAGCCTTGTGCTCAACGCGTGCTGTGTATGAGAAACGCATGCGCCGCGCTATAGAATGTAGGACTAAGCCCGTGCTCTGCACCGCGCTGCGCCGTCTTCAGTCGGCCTAAAATGAGAGCAAGAGCCAGTCACACCGCACTGCGTCTCTTCGCCCTCCCATGTAACAAAATTAATGTACGGTAGTGAAAATTAAAACTGATCCAATAAAAGTCTATTTTCTTGATTCACCCGCGTCCACTCCGTGTCCACCGTACCGCCCTGCTTCGTCCTTTCAATCCAGCTCCTTAACTGTGCAGGTGCACGCCCTCCTGGGCTCATCTTGCACATTTGATCCTTCGAGCCGGATCGCCGGACAGAGCGACGTGGACACACGCCGAGGTTGCCGAGCTACCCGCTCGCCCCCGGCCCTACAAACATCGTCGGCTGCCGAAGCGCACCGAGCCGTGCGAGCCTCCAGCTCGTTGACGGCCATCTTCGTCTGCGCTTCCGGCGAATACGTGTGTTCGTCGCAGCCGCGCCCGCTGCTGCTGCTGCGCCTTCCTGCGTGCTCCTACACACGGAGCTGCTGGTCGTCGTCGCCACACGCCGAGGTTGCCAAGCTACCCGCTCGCCCCCGGCCCTACCTACTCGCCAAGGTTGCCGAGCTCCCGCTCGCCCTTGGCCATACATCGTCGGCTGCCGAAGCGCACCAAGCCGTGCGAGCCTCCAACTCGTTGACGGCCATCTTTGTCTGTGCTCACGGCACACCTGTGGTCGTCGTAGTCGCACACCGCTACTGTTGTGTCCTTCTGCGTGCTCCTATACACGGAGCTGCTGGTCGTCGCCGCGTCCGCCCTATACACGGAGCTGCTCGTCGTCGCCGCGCCCGCCCTATACACGGAGCTGCTCGTCGTCGTCGCCACACGCCGAGGTTGCCGAGCCCCGCTCGCCCTCGGCTGCCGAGGCGCACCAAGCCGTGCGAGCCTTCAGCTCGTTAACGGCCATCTTAGTCTGTTCGCAGGTGACCAGCCTGCCTTAGAGCGTCGTCATACGGTGACGTCTAACAACAACGTTGCTGCTGCTGCTAGCCCCGATTCTCTGCAGCCACTCAATAGCTTTGCGTGCCGACGTCACACGTTGCTGATTGCTGTCACCACGGGCTGTATGCCTGCTGGACGCTGTCACCGCAGACTCTCTAAGCTCCTCCTTCCGACTCTGCAAGTGGTACCAAACAGCCGATTGTCAATCAGGTTTGTTTTAGTTGCGTTGGCGTTGGCGCTCTTAACGTAGCACCTACTACTAAATACTGCTAGAATTTTTTGCCCTTTTTACTCGGCTTGAACTTGACCAACTTAAACTTTTGCGGGCTTATCATTATTTACAAGATACATACATAAAAATTGTCTTAATGATATTGTAGTGTCGGTATTAGTCGTTACGAGAAGTGCTTTTACGTGGAGCTCTAACTTGCGTTTTGCACGTGCCAATTACGTTTGTGCGTGCATCCTGATTCGATCTCGCGTCGCTATTTTTATCTAACTCTTTCTGAAATGTCTGACATAGAAAACATTTACGCGCAGCAGTTAGCGCTTTACACAAAAATAAAAAAAGCCTTTGCTAATTTCAGAAAGTTAGGTGAAGCAAAAATGACTCGGGGTCAATGCAAGACTCAGAGTAAGGTGGTTAAGGGCTTATATGATCAAATTATATTAATATATAATCAAATTTTGAATCTTAATAAGGATCTCAGCGAACATGAATACTTTAAGAAAAATTTGATTGATTTATTTTAAGTGATATATTGCTCAGTGGCAGGTGACTTCGAAGATTATGCGTCTCACTTAGAGCCCCAAGCCCCGCCGACCGCGACCCATAACCTGGTTACTTCATACACGAGTACAATTCTTAACTGTTTAAGCATGAAATCTAATTCCTGCGCGAGAATTAAGCGCTTAGCTAAGGAGATGCTAGGTCCCCTAGATTCTCTTTTCACTTGAGGTAGAGAAAATGGGAGTGAAGATGTTCTGATCGCTCTCCTCGTCAGTCGGCCTGTCCATTTTGCCAATAGAGATTGGCAGAAGCATCTAGGTAGTAGTGATGAACCTCCAACTCTTACTCGTTGGCGTGAGTTCATCGCTGCGCAAATCATCACGCTAGAGACATTAGAGGCGACTAGACGAAAGCCAAACCCCGGCACCCATCCGGACTCTTTAAAATCCAAACAGAAATCTTCATCTGGGCACCGGAGCTCTACTTCTCCTGATAAATCAGGATCCCCTTGTTGCCTTCTTTGCAGTAACTCTCACCGCTTGCACTCTTGTCCGTTCTTTCGTGGTAAACCACTAAACGAAAGGAGGCAAATCGTGAACGATAGGCAACTTTGTCTCAATTGCCTTGGGCAGCATTTTGTCCAGCAGTGCAAAAGTAAGTTCTCATGCTCGGTCTGTCACCGGAAGCACCATACAATGTTGCACAAGGGAGAGGTTAAGCCCACTTCCGCGAAAGGTCCAAACTTTTCAGACAAATCCACCGATGGTAAAGGGGAAGACGCTGACAGATATTATTGGTCTCAACCCAACCAAAGCCTTTGAGCTACCGCTAGCTTGTCTCTTAGCCCCAGCTACCCCTTGGGACCCAGGGTTCTGTTAGCTACTGCTCGAATTCACGTTCGTGGTCCCGATGGTTTTGAAGTATTGGTAAGAGCCTTGGTTGATCAGGGCTCTCAAAGCTTGTTGATCACTCGCTCGCATTGCGATGTATTGAGCCTAAAGACTCACCCGGTTAGTATTTCATTGACTGGTGCAGGTGATTTTTCTACGACCTCTGTTCGGAAAAGGACTTACATAAATTTACAACCTAACATAGAATCGAGTTTTAAGTGTGATACCGAGGTTCTAGTAGTTCCGAAGATTTCTTCTTATAAGCCTCCAATTTTAAAGAGCTTATCAACACTACCTTACATTCAGGGGCTTTAACTTTCAGATCCTGACTTTTGCGCTCTGGATAAAATAGACGTTCTGCTCGGAGCCTCGGTCAACGCCCATGTTATTTAAAACTCAATTCAACGAAGCCCTGCAAATCAACCTATAGCCTCCGCTTCCCAAATCGGATGGCTATTGTCCGGATCTGTGTCCAATCAACCGAAAAATGTCCCTTCCACTAAGTGGGCAAATCACGTGATCACTGCCCGACCCGAAAAGGTCACCGTGATGCACGTCTCTAAGGACCCTGATCAAATTGAACTCGTGCAACGATATTGGTTGGTCGAAGAACCCCTCTTCATACCGGAGCTTAAGGAAGAGGATCTTTATTGCGAAGAACATTTTGTCCACACGCACTCGCGATCCTCGGACGGTCGATTCGTAGTCCGACTTCCGTTTGAAGGTCAGGCTACCGACGCTCTTCCCCTTCGGAAAAGCTCTTATAACACGGCGCTCTCCATGTTTTGTCAACATGAGAAAAGATTTCGGAATGACCCTCGCTTGTTTGAGTCACACAAGGCCTTCATGGTTGAGTACCTAGCTCTTGGTCACATGCGTGAAGTATCGGATTCGAACCTAGCAAAGTGTTTTCTTCCTTATCATGAAGTATTGAAGGCCAACACTACTTTTCCTAAGCTGTAAGTTGTCTTCAATGGCTCTGCTAAGAGCCAAAGCGGCCTGCCTTTGAATTCCTTACTCCATACCGGCCCAAGTCTCCTGTTGACTCTTTTCGAATTGATTCTCAGGTGGCAGTTTTACAAGTTTGTTTTTACCACCGATGTAGAAAAGATGTTCCTGCAGATCCCGGCTCATCCAGACGATCAAGCCTTTCAAGCGATCCTCTGGAGACCTGACGCCTCTTCTCCGATCAAAATCTACTTACTTGCTACCAATACTTATGGTCTAGCGTGTTCGCCGTTCCTGGCAACTCGTGTTTTACGTAAACCTGCCTCTGAGCATGCTGAATCGCATCCTAGAGCCTCCAAAATTCTTTGCGAGGAGTTTTACGTAGATGACTGTTTGTCAGGCGGTCATTCGGGGGAGAAGATCTCGAAAAAATGTGAGTAGCTCTTAGAACTCGCTCAGTTAGGTGGATTTTGTCTTCGCAAGTGATCCTCCAACTCGCCGCAAGCTCTAGCAAGTGTCCCTCTCGATCATCGAGTCGACCAACCAAAGACTTTGCAGGGAAATCCAGACGCGATTTCAGTTCTTGGACTGTCATGGGACCCCAAGACTGACGAATTTGCCTTCAGATTCACGGTCGATAAGTTTCTTAGTCTCTGGACTAAGAGAACCTTGTTCGCCCAATCAGCCCGATTCTTCGATCCATTGGGCTGGTTCTCACTGGTGATAATAGTTCCTAAAATGTTGTTACAGTCACTGTGGCTGCTAACGATTTCGTGGGACAAGCCCCTTTCAGACTCAGTTGTTGGACCTTGGGTTAAGTGGTTAAGTGAGGTTCCTCTACTCAATCAAAAAAGAATTCCCCGCTTGAACTTTTATTCTCCTAGTATCCAGTTCGAGATCCATGGGTTCGCTTATGCCTCTGAGTCAGCCTACGCCGCTGTGGTCTACACTCGCATAGTTGTGGAAAATGTGGTTTATGTGTCGCTCCAAATAGCCAAAACCCGAGTTGCTCCCTTAAAGGTACTGAGCATTCCTCGGCTTCAGTTGTGTGGAGCACATCTACTGGCTAAGGTCGTAAAACACTTTACGGATAGCTGTCCCTATAAAGGAGTTCCCATCCACCTGTGGACAGATTCTCTCAATGTCCTCCACTGGCTTAGCGCTCCGCCGTCTAAGTGGCCGGTCTTCGTGGCAAACAGATGTCTGGACATCCACCAATTAATGCCGAGCACTAAATGGCACCACATCTTAACGAAGCAGAACCCAGCTGATTTGGCCTCTCGAGGCATCTTACCTAGTCAGCTGGTTGCCAAGCAGTTGTGGTTTCATGGCCCAGACGTATTACATGAGGCTGATCCTCAGTACCCTATCCTGAAAGTTGAAATCATCAAGCCGTCTCCCTCATTCAACCTCGTAGCAAGTTGCTCGGAGAAAGAGCCTCACTTCTTTGTTACCTCGCTCCTTAGCCGTTGATCACATTGGTTTAGATTAGCACCGGCTACGGCTTACATCCTGCGTCTCGCCTTTTGATGTCTTGGTAGACTGAGACAGTCATCATTAACTACAGCTATACAGTCCACTGATCTGAGTTTTATCAAACGTGAAGCTTTTGCTCAATGTATTTCTTCAAGCTTGACTACCATTAAGTTAGAATTGGCGTCTCTGTTTTTGATCTTTGATAATCAACACGGTTGTTTTGCGCCTGATATTGCCGTCATCAAACGCAACGCTGATCTGTCCATTAGTCAACAAGAGCGTCTTCCTGCCTCGAGTCGTTTGCGCAAGCTCGCTCCTTTTCTCTCTGACGGACTGTTGCGAGTTGGAGGCAGGCTTCGTAACGCTTTGCTCGACTCTGACGCAAAACACCCACTGATCTTGTTTGGTAGAGATTCTCTCACCCTGTTACGCGTCAAGCGCTATCATCGTCTTACTCTTCATGATGGTACACAAATGGCTTTGACCGCTCTTCGTCGAAAGTACTGAGTACTAAATGGTCGCCAGATTGTAAGTTCTGTGCTGTCTCACTGCCTGACCTGCCGCAGGTATGCTTCACAGCCACAGACGCAGTTGATGGCTGATCTGCCGTCTGCAAGGGTAACTCCCTCACCTGCATTTCTAAAGACTGGCGTAGATTACGCCGGACCCTTTCCTGTTCGTTTGGCAAAGCACCGCGGGAGAAGAACCCTTAAGGGCTACGTGGCGGTCTTTATTTGTATGGTCATGAGAGCTGTACATCTGGAGATCGTCAAGGATTACACTGCTGACTCCTTCATAGCGGCCTTCCTACGTTTTACGTCACGTCGCACAGCGGGGAAAAACTGACTTTTTTTGGAAAAAAATCTGCCTTGACCACAAATCTCAACCGATTTCAAATTTTTTTTTTTTTAATTTTCGTTAGATGATTGTCTTAAATGTATCACTGCAACTTTTTTAATTATGATGGATCATACCTCAAAAAAAATGTGGGAAGTTGAAAATTACACAATCTCTACATAAACATTTTGAAAACAGGTACATGTGGTATAGATATTATATGCAATTGATTGAAAATAGTTCCAATCGCCATTTTTCAACTATATATTGTATTTATTCGTCAACATTATCTAAAAAAAAAGTTTTAAAATTTTTTCCTTTGTTTAAAAAAAATTTTCATTTACCACAAATTACAATCCATTTCAATTTTCTTTCTTCTAAATACTTGTTAGACAATTATCTTGAACTTATTATCATCGTTTTTCCAATTATGATGAAACATAATCTCGAAAAAAGTGTGAAAAATAAGAAATTTTACAAATTCTATCTAAATTTTTTGACAAAAGGTTTATATGGTACATTTATCATGAAATCT
>JAPYYV010001401.1:0-24535 GCA_030522625.1 Copidosoma aretas | reverse complement strand
ATATTTTTTATTGCAAATATACGAATTTCAATTGAGTATTCGCATTAAAATTATTGATACAACGAAAAAATGAATAAATAAGTAGAAAAACAAATACTAAGTATCTACTTTTAAACTTTACGAGCATCAGTATACCTATATATCACGTATCATATATCGATTATCAGGCGATTGCTTGGGGAAATCAGGTCCAAGCTTGACCAAGCTGTGCCCTGATCCTTGCCGCGTTCTCCCCCAACTCAGGGCATTGCTTGGTGCCAAGCTCGGACCGGGGTTGGGGACAAGGCTCCCAAGCTTGGACCTGCTTTCTCCCTGACTTAGATTTCCAATCGGGCATCTGAGAAGTTGTCTACAAGAGTACACAGTGTTGGCAACATTTCAGGTACAAAACACTGTCTGCTCAGTAGCGGCAAATTCAAATTTTTATTATAATGTAATATCAATATGCATGTCTCTTGGCTTGTATCACGCACATATATGCGAAGCATATATATATATTGTGGAAGTGTGTAGTGGTGGGTGGGTCTGAGCGCGGGGGAGTCCAGGGGACGAAGCCCCCCCGATCTAAAAAAATAATGTTATCGAACTTTTTTTCTCTTCTTTACTATAATACGTTGCCCTATCGATAGACTATTTTTCACTGCATTTTTAAAATTTCGGTTTGCCCGCGGTAAGTACATTGAAGTATATATAATAAAATAAGCAAATACGCTGATGAAAAATATGAATTACAATACTTTCGAGTTCGATATCTCGACTATATATTGTTAAAAAATTTTTTTATTGTTCTTTCATTTATCCTTGATATTGTTTACAATTAAAATCACATTTTCTTCATGCAAATATAAAACTCAAATTTTCGTACTTTCGAGTTCGATATCCCGAAAACGCATCGAGATATAATTTTTTTATTATTTTTCCCATAATCCTTGATAATTTGTTTATCGAAAACCACACTTACTTTGCGTCGCCACAGGAATCGTAGTTTTGCCGAATTATGACATATAATAACATGTGGGGTTATTTCCAGCCTTTAATATTTTATCAATCATATGACTGTCTGTATTTACTTATAAAAATCTTAATGCGAATTTCTAATTGTGACTGGTCAGCGAGCTTCCACTATGTTATTACTGCGCTTAGGACATTAGTGCAGGCATGCAAAAATGATTTCGAATGATTTTCAAAATGTCATAACCTCAGAGAGGTGAAAAATAACAATTTATATGGGTTTTCTAAAGGCTAAAAAACATCAAGACGCACACATGGAGAGGTTGGTTAATATGAAAACATAACCTCAATTTCTGCTTTTTTTCTATAACTGTCTGGAATTGCGTTTGAAAATTTAAAAATAATTTTAGCATAGTTATACAATAATTGCAGGCGAGCATATTTTTAAATTATTTTGTGACAACATAACCTAAAAGATTAGATAAAAAGCCATGTCACTAAGGTGAATCAAGATAGGCCAACAATAACAATTTCTACAGGTATCCTGAAAGGGAACGGAACTTTAAGGTGCCTCAATAGAGAAGTAGGTAAATATAAAAACATAACCTTACTTTTTGCATTTTGACGCTATTTTAACTAAAGCAAGGCTAAAAATATTTTAATAATTGTAGCATAATTAGAAAATTATTGCAAGTGTCAAAACATTATTTCAAAATTATTTCGTAAAAACATAACCTAAAAACTTAGAAATAAAGCCATACCACTAAGGGGAAGCTAGATAGGCTAAAAGTAACAATTTTCACGGGTTTTCTGAAGGGGAACGAAACTTTCAGGTACACAAAATAAGAGGTGGATGATATGACAACATAACTTCAATAGCTAATTTTTGACAATATCTTCAGTAAAGCAAGGTTACGAACTGATAAAAAAATCCTAGCATGTTTAGAATATTATTGTGGACATGCAGAAATTATTTTGAAACAGCTTTAGCCATCATGACGAGCGAGGCCGCGACGGATAACGGCTAGTTATTCATAATCCTATATCTTGAAAAGAAGAATTTCACGCGACTGTATAACCTTTTATTCGTGATGTAATTGGTTAAAAAGGTTCGTCCGTGAAGTCAAAACGATAAGAATGTTATGGACACTATTAGAATCTGTTCATTAAATTGTTGGAAATGTTGAGTGAAAATTTTAGATTGATCCACAACACAGTTTTTGAAAAAATCACAGCCAAAGTTCCCGTTTCAACATGGGCTTTTACGAAAAGAGCGAAATTTTCACAGTAAACGTTCTGTAACTTCCTTTACAGCGATAAGAACTGAATTAAAAAAATAGTTAATGGAAGCTTTTTAAGTAGCAAAACTTTTGATACCAAAAAAATCAAATTACACAGTGTAGTTTTACAGATATTAACACAAATGTTAACAAAGTCAAGAGATGCTCCTGTACTGAATGCATGCGGAAGACAAGGACGTACTGAGTGCACGGTCTGCTGTCAAATGGAATGAATTTTTTTTACAAAACTACGTTTGGAAGCCGTTCTACTCAAAATGATGATCTAAAACTTGGTGTAGCCCTTCATGAGGCCTTGTACTACAATGCAATATAATTAAAATTTTCATTTTCTAAAACTCATAACACACTTTTATCAAAAGAAGACCGGATTGAGTATGTTGTTCACTCCTTATTTTTTATCTCACAAATAAAAAGTATTTATGCTTATTAACTAAACTATAAGAAACTAGATGACTTTAATTTTATTCTGTGATTTTTTCAAAGCACTTTTTTAATACGAAAATACACTAATGAGTACTGGCAAGTTGAACACAACTAAATTTTCCGTGATAGCCCGGGCGGACATTTTTGGCTCGGTTAGTACAGCTATGCTTTTTTGAATAATTATGAAAAAAAAAAAAAGAAAATTTAATTGAAGCTCGATGGTTGGCGCGCGAAGCACGCAGATGGGGGAGCTCCCTGTTTGAAAAAAATCCACAAATAATTTTTTTAAACAGAGATCGTTAAGCTGTATTAACCTGAAAAACTGAAAATTTCTTTCATTCCTTCACATTTTTTTCAATATAACTGTTCTAAATAATTCGCGTAATTAGTCACAATCAATAACGCAACGAATAAAAATCTTGAGTTATATGGTATGTTTGGTTTTAAGATAGAAGCTTAGCTATTTCAGAAAGGATATTATCAGACTTATGATAATTATTATTATGATTATGTTGCATTAAGAATTCAAAAAAGCATAGCCGAATGGACCCCTGTACGACATTTCTCCCTAACCTCAATCCAGTTTTTACCCTCTCATTGGTTAATTTATTTTATTGGCTCTCTGATGTTGCCTTTCTATCGTCGCTTTGTTATACCTAACAATCTTTTTCTGACGGATTTTCCTACCATGAGTCGATGAGCATTTCTATTGTTGTCTATTTTTGCAACATGACCAGCCCATCGCAATCTACCAGCTTTTTTAACTATATCTAATGTATTCGGTCCTCTGTAAAGCTCCTACAACTCGGTATTGTGTAAAATTCTCTAATCTCTTGTAATCTCGTCCCTCTTTGCCTCCAAAATTTAGATTAAAATTTTTTCATTATTTCTCTAAAAGTTATATTTTAATACAAAACATTTTATAAAAAATCACGAGATCAGTCACAGTCAATCACGCAACCAAAAAACAGATTTAGTAACGCGACCTTTTTAAAAGCGTTTTATCAAATTCTTCTAGAAAAAATTACTAGAAACAGATGTTTTAAACTCCATCAAAGACTTAGGGGATTATTTATTTAACTGCTAAAATGTATACGTAGCCTTACAAAAAACTGATCTCCCAATATAGTTCACGAGCATGTTTATTTTTATTCATTGCAATATGTTATTTTATGGGAAATTCGAATAAATTTTATAGTTTTAAATGTAATGGAACGGTGATCATGTAAAGTAGATAGGTGAAAAATTTTTCCTTCTAAAAATCGATAATTAAAACTTAAAAATGTGTAATGAGCAATGAATAAATTAGTAAGATAATAATTTCATTCACTGATGGTAAGAACCGCAATATTCGGCAAAAAAACAAGCTCGTATTAAAAGTCCGTTAAAAAGAATGAAAGGTTTAACTAATTTTATACATCCATAATATTGAAAAATAGTAGATTTTCTTACAAGGAGGGGAAACGAAACTTCTGCACGAACATGATATAACGCCCCGTGGCGAAGCCGAGAGGGCGTCACAGTCACGTTAGTGAGGGCGTTCCGTTCCCCCTCCATGTAAGAGATACTGATTTTTTTCCATACTTTTGGTGAAAGTTTGTAGTTCCGTTGTTCCACTAAGGTGTGGGTATAAGTACGAGGTCTGTTAAAAAAATAAGGTGAACTTTCATTTTTCTCAAAAAATATTTATTTATTCTTCAATTTCTATTTTGTCCCCTTCAAAGTAGTCCCCCTCTGATATAATACACTTGTGCCAGCGTTTTTTCCAATCCTCAAAGCAGTTCTAATATGCCCTTGAGCTCTCTCAGCGATTCGTGCTTTTTTTGGCCTTGGCTCTCCTGGGCTCTTCCATTGGGACGATTGGGCTTTGGTTACGATGTCATAACCACATATACCCATGATTCGTCTCCAGTTATTACCCTTTTAAGCAAATCTGGATTGCCGTTGACGTCATTCAACAATTCTTGAGCGATGCTCATGCGACGGTTTTTTTGGTCAAAATTCAGCAATTTTGAAACGAACTTCACTGCCACACGCTTCATGCCCGAAATTTCCGAAAAAATTTGCTTGGCATGAGCCAACCGATATGCCGACATCCTCAGCAACTTTTCTAATACTGATTCACCGATTCTCCATAACAATTTTCTTCACTTTCTCAACATTTTCATCGGTTGTTGATGTGCTGGGGCGTCCAGGGCGAGCGTCGTCATTCCCATCTTCTCGACCTTCTGTGAAAAGCTTGTACCACTTGTAAACATTTTTTTGACTCAGAGTACACTCACCGTATGCCACTGTTAACATTTCAAGTGTTTTTGAGCACTTAATTCCATTTTTTACACAAAATTGAATGCAAATTCTTTGATCCATTTTTTTGGTCAACAGAAAATCGCCGAACACGCAAAACACTTCTAACTTTTATGCCTCTCACAAACAAACTAAATATGCTATATAGCTGAAACTGTGAACATATGATCGAGACGAGTGTACCAACATAACAAAAAAAAATCGATAATCGAATGTACGAAGCCCGCGAAATTTGAAAATTCACCTTATTTTTTGAACAGACCTCTTACTTCTTCTTCTAGCCTAACCTAACCGTGGAACTACAAACTTCCGCCCAAGGAATGAAAAAAAAAAGAATTTCATTGTAAATATTACGAATAGCAGATATGTGCATTCAATTCATTTTAACAAAAATCATTGTTTTGTCAAAAACATTGAAAAATGTTCGCATTTAAAATTTTTATAGCATTAAACTACGAGAAAAACCGCAGAGATAAATTTTTCGGAAAAAAAAGAAAAAAAAAAGATTAAATGAAAGCCTAATAAGATAATTTAAATTTTTCTATTAGTTTTCAGGATATAAAAATGTCGTTTTATTACATATAGGAAAATACACTCATAAAAGACAATTACACTTTATCACCTTCCACAATTAGGTTATACGACTTCGTTTCAAAATTATCGACTCCATTATAGTCATCTGTCACTGTTTCATCATCTTGTAAGTACGCTCTACAATCATAGTTCCCTTCCTGGTATTTCTGCACATTTTTTATGAAGAGAACTACACTGTGAGTGTAGTTTGACTTCCTGGACGCAATACTTATTCGGTCTGCAATTAGATAAAACATGCCTTTGTGCAATACATTTTGTAAGACGTGTATACATAGGTCATTTCACAAAAAATGTTATATTTGAAGTGAGATTTCAAAAATTTAGCAGTTAGAATTTTTTCTTCTTTCTTACTAAGTGATGCGAGGCCTCAGAATTAAAAACGTTTAGGTTGACTCTAGCAACATATTCGTTGTACTATTTTGATTAATATGTATTATTTTATGAGCTTTAAACTCAGTTACAGTAATGACAGTTTTTTTTATTACCGTAAGCCTCATGAAATTACGATTCTGAAGCTAAAAATCAGAACTTTATAACGAAATTGAATTTGCATCATATTCCTACTAAGCGCCTTCACATACTATAGTCATTTACTTGAAAATGTAAAACTGCTTTGGGGTGGACACCGTTACGGTAATGACAGCTTATTTTATTAAGACCAAGGACTTACATTCCGAACGATCTAAGAGCTTCAATGGAATTTTTTACACCAAAAATTTGAAGATCTCGTTTCTTTTAGAATATGAATCGGTTCAATTTGGGCGTTAAAAAGTTCATCACTTCGTACCACAACATTATTGTTCACGTGCAATTTAAAAGTGTCAATATCTATTGACACGATTAAACTATTGCTAATTAATTTAAAAAGATTTTTTTATTTCTCTCTAGTATACAAAAAAGGCTATTGACATCACAGACTATTAGTCATTACAGCGAAAATAAATTTAACAGTAACATGTTGTCACCATACACCGCTAAAATGAATTTTTGAAACAGCTGCAAATTGGGATATCGCTGTTTTTCTGAAATGACTCATGCATATATATGGTTATTTCAAAACTAACCAGTGTTTTTTAACATTTCATGTCTGTGATACCACCTTACATCAGAATACTTTTCTTTTACAGCAGCACATATTATTGTGACATTATCACCTTCTAAAATTTTTTTAATTGGCTCAATGATTCCGAAAGCGACATTGGGTACCCCATCTTTAAAAAACGAGAGATTGGTTAAAATTATTGAGGAGTTTAAAAATAGACAGAGAACTTACGATTTCAATAAAAAGATAGGTATAAACAATACTCATGCCTACCTGTGATACTAATAGTCCGTTGGACTGTTTTGCAAGCATGAATATTACAAGCTGTGCAGTTAATGACGCCATTATTTACCAGATTTATCGTTACTTCTGAAATAATCTTGGTAGAACTTTTCTCTTGTATTTTTACAATCTAGAACATAATGGTGGAGTAAATTCAATGATATAGATAGCTCTTTTGAAGGTAAAATCACTTAAAAATAACAATGAACGAGAACTATAATTCATCAAAGCAAACCAAACCTTTGACACATTCGATTGACAACTATTTTCAGATTGTAACTTTGGACAGCCTGTGTATGACCATGATGTATTAGGCATTGGCTTACCATCAGCTTCACAGGAAAATGTTACACTTTCGTTATGAGAGTAAAAATATTTCATTTTTTTAGAATGAAATTTTATGGATGGTATCTCTATTAAAGTAAGTTAATACATAACCAATAAAATATAGAAAGATTAAATAACAACATAGAAATTTTGTGAAATATTTTATCATGCATGTACATTATTCAGAGTAAGTACCATCGATTTCGAGAGTGAAGTCCAACTGTTTTACTCCTGCATCGTTACTTGCTTTAAGGGTATTGATACCTTCATGAATTTCATCGACGTGATATATTATTAGGCTACTTGTTGATTCATTATTATTTATTATATTTTTATAGTCCGATACAACTTTAGTGTTGTTAGGGTTGCGCCTGGAAATTTACGGATGTAATACCAAAAATAATCTTTAAGAGAAGATTCACCGGATAGCCATAGAGCTTGTTGCAAGTAAGATCTATTACCAATTAAAAATAGGAGTTGGATATGCATCATCGTGAGCTACGAGAAGCGCTGGATTGCCAGAACGTACTGTATAATTTCTGTTATTATCGTCATGCGTTAAATTGATGTACGGTTTGTTTACATCTAAAAAAACAAGAAAGAAAATAATGAACAACCAAATTAGAATTTCGTTTTAAAGTGCAGGTTTCTATTTTTCTTCAATGGGAATCACCTATCTCAATAATATGCGGTGTAATTGTATATATGCGTCCCAAGGTATGGAACCCTTACCAAGTTATCCTGCAGACTTACCTGCAGACTTATCTGCAGACTTTCCTGCAGAATTCCCTGCAGACATCCTGCAGACTCTTCTGCATGTATATTGCTCCCAAATCCTGCAGACTGAGCTGCAGCTATTCCGGCAGACTCCCCTGCAGACTCCCCTGCAGACTGGGCTGTTTCAAATTTGCAAGAAGAAAAGTAGTGTCCAGATCAAATGTATTGATGGTTTATCAGTCTAATAAGGTGTTATCATCCGGATGATGACACCAAACTAGGGGGTTAAAGTGTTTCTGAACAATTTTTGAAAAACTGCAAATTAGAAATAAAAATTTATTTTCAAAAAATTGTTCAAAAACACTTCAACTCCCCAGTTTTGAGGTTATCATCCGGATGATAACACCTAATTAGGCTGATGAACCATCAATAAATTTGATCCGGACACTACTTTTCTTCTTGAAAATTTGAGACAGCCCAGTCTGCAGGAGAGTCTGCAGGGGAGTCTGCAGGGGAGTCTGCAGAAATAGCTGCAGCTCAGTCTGCAGGATTTGGGATCAATATACATGTAGGAGAGTTGCAGGATGTCTGCAGGGAATTCTGCAGGAAAGTCTGCAGATAAGTCTGCAGGTTAGTCTGTAGGATAATTTGGTAAGGGAATCCACCATATTTATTTATTCCTATTTACCTCTTTTTTAACACCAAATATATATTTTTTTTATGTTGTAATTGGCTTTCGCGTGCCAATCTCTAAGCTGTATTTTAACATTATTATTGATGCCACCATCATTTTACCTAGTAGGAGGCTCCGCGCTCTGCACCCTCCAAGAAATTAGTCCACCCAACCTTCTTTTTAGAAGTGATATATTAAATTGTAAGTTAAAAAGAAAAATACGATTATGTAGAAGAGTAAAATCTAAGAAAGGAAGCATTTTTTTAGATGTTTAACGGAAAACCTAACCATAGTAAAAGTCGAGAAAACGGATTTTAGATAAAAAAAATTATGCTTCAATCAAATAACCTTAAATGTAAAATAAAAATGTTATCTGATCTATGAGTTGTACCATATCAAATAGTTCGTAGACCTTGGAAAAAATTGAACAATCTGTTATAAATCACGTTTTTGACCTTTTTAAATAAATTTTATTTAATGCAATAGCTTAAATACTTATTACTAATTGTTAGTCAAAATATAGCCTCTCTCTGACTGAATGGGCAGGCTCTTTTCTGGCTCGTATGGTAGTAAAACTACATAATAAATTAAGAGCTTTGATATAATATGGAACAAAAAATAATTTTTATGCTTACAACTTAATCATTTAACTTCGTTGGAGTCAAGCTCAACTTTTTTTATTCAAAATAAAAATAGTTTATTTCGAATGTCACGATCTGTTTGGGTCAAGTTCGCATTTAATAGTCTGTATAAAATGATATTATTCTTAGATTGCATTTCTTTACTAGATCATATAATTTTTTTCAACCAATAAATGTAGAAAAATTAGGTTTCCGAAGATTGATTGGATTTAAACTTTAATACAATACTTCATTATTTATAATCCTATCTCAAAAAAAAACAATGTCACGCGACTGTAGCATTCAATTCTTGATGTGATTGGTTACGATAAACTATGATCTTGTTCTCTATATGGCTTTGAATACCTCGTAGACTCCGTTATGCCACCATCATATTTGTTTTTTTATTGTGTTTAATTTTGCACCGTTTTCATGGCTGGCTTCGACGACACGGTCTTACACCGAAGAGCCAGGAGCTACCACAGTGATAATGGGACATGTGGAGAAAAAACCCCACAGTGGTATCGCCAGTAGACGGAGCGGGGAATCGAACCCGAGCCTTCGAGGTACAATAAACTATGTAGTTTTTAAAGCGGGACAATTAAAAATGAGATTTTGGGAAAATGAAAAAAAAAAATGTAAACTCAATTGTGGTGTGACATACGTCCATAGAGTTTATTTATTCATTGTTTCGAAAAATTATAAAAGAAAAAAAGATATGATAAGGTGACTCCAATGTTTATAAACTACGTGACAAAAGTCCGTGAAATTCAGAGATTATGTTGATAAAATATGTTAAATTCATTTGCAATAAAGAAATACTGGGGTTACTGATATTATTTACGAGAAAATCGCTTCCAAAAATCACTAATTAATCACGCAGTCTTATGGTAATAGTCATGAAATTGTCTATAACTCTCAAACTACGCGATAAATCTCAAACAATCAAGTATATATACAAACTATTTTTGGTTCCTCATAGAAGAAGCTTTGTATCGGTAAAAAAAAAAATTCTTCGGAAACACGTTAGAAATATCTTGTACAGTGTAAAAAGTGGTTTTTATAATGATATTTATGGTCAAAAACGGATTTTTTTTACTTTTTTAAGGGTTAAAAAAATTTTATTTTTATTTTTTCATAGTAAAATCTAATAGAGCTTTAAAATAGCTCTATTTTACATTTTAAATCATCTTCATTAGTTATTTTGTTTAGTTTTTATTGAGGAAATACTGAGATTTTTGTGAAAAATAAGTCATATTTCTGAAAAAAATTGAAGAGTTGTGGTAATAAAAGTATTTATATGAATTTTTCTATTTGTCCTTTTAATTATCCAGGAGAAAATTTAAGTTTTATACCTTATAAAGGTATTTACACCGATTTTTATGGTTAAATAACGTTTTTTTTTTTATTTTTTAAAGGTAAAAAAAACCTTACCTAAATTTCCAAATTGTAACACCCAATAAAGCTTTAAAAAGCTTTTTTTTTTAATTATCTTGATAAATTATTTTGTTTAGTTTTTGTAAAAGAAATACTAAGAATTTTGTGGAAAACCAGTCACATCTCTGTTAAAAACTTGAAGAATTGTGTTGATAAAAATATTCATACATATTTTTTTTATACTTTTAGCTGTCCAGAAAAAATTTGAGTCTTATACCTTATCACTTTTGTTATGATTTTTTGATTTAAAAATATGGTTTCTTCGAATTTTTCAAGTAAAAATTTATTTTTCAAAATTAATAATAATTGTGGTCAAGAGAGCATAATAATAGTTTTATCAGTGGCGAGTGCTTCTTTTACTATCGGGAGCGCACCATGCTTTCAAAAAAGTGAAAGGTACAAAAATGATTCTTGAATATTTTTTTAGAAATAAACCGCTTAAATTACTTGCAATAGGAATGAAGCCATTATATCCTGCAAATCACCACTCACAAACTAATGTAATTTAATTTTCCGCTGTATTTCTATGAGAACTCTATACTTTTTATTTTCTTCAATTGTAAAAAAAAGTTTTTATCAGCAAAATTTACGATCAAGAACAGATTTTGAATCGGAATTTATTTTGAAATATTCCGTTCTGGTTATGAGTTCACAGACGACGCAGTACGGTAATTAGTACAGGAATTATACATTACTAACGATCAATATACAGCTTTCATAACTTATCCTTCTCTCTCATACACTGTAAAAAATGTTTGTGTTAAAATTCTACGTTTAGTGTAGAAATAATCAGACCATCGTTGAATGTAGTATAATTACTAGAATAATGTATAAAATTACAAGCGATTTGAAATTTTACCGTTTACGAGTGTAATTTTATCATCGCAAGTTTAATTTTGATAGCCTAAAACGAATATATTTTTATAGAATACAATTTCTTCAATATAAATATTTATTTATGCATACACATCATTCATATAAAAGATCGTTTTTGTTAAATTTAAATTTTTATAATAAAAAAAAGATATTTTAAAGTTATATAGTTACAGCTAAAAAGAATGATGGCAAAGAAAATATGAAGAAGCTTTGTGCCAGCGAATTTGCAGCGGTTATAACAAGTGAAAATAACATGTTGACAACTGTTTTGTTACAAAAATTGAATAAAGCGATTTTTTTGTCCTCTGCGCATGCGCAAAAAAAAGTAAGAAAGTCTAATTATCCTTTTAGTCAATATATTTTACAACTTTTTTAAGTAATTACAACACTAGTAATTAGAGATATGACTAGAATACATCATTTTTAATTAATTGATCTTACTTTTTATTAAAATATTTATATGGGGCCCTTCGCTTGTTACGGCACCAAACAGCTAAGCCATCTTAAAGCACAGTGGTTGACGCGTGAAGCGCGCAGGGACAGCCCCCGAGATTAGAAAAAATCCAATTATAATTTGTCAAAAACAGCTAACATTAGGCTATACTTGACCTAAAAAACTGAATTTTCTTTTATTCCTTCACATATTTTTTAATACACCTGTTCTAAATAATTCGCGCAATTAGTCACAATCAATAACGCAACGAATAAAAAGCTTAAGTTATACAGGTATGTTTGGTTTTAAGCTAGAAGCTTAGATATTTCAGAAATGATATTCTCAGACTTATGATAATTGTTATTATGATTATTATGACGCATTAAAAATTCAAAACAGCATAGCCGAATGGACCTCAAATCGTTGTTGAAACTCAAGTTGGTTAAAAAAAATTTTTGTTTACGGTATTTGTATTGAAAATACCATCCTCAACAAATACCCAAAGCGATTTCACTACAAAGTTTTTCATTTAATAGATATACGATATATTACAATGGTGAATTTTAGTCAACTTGTGAAAACACAAGTTCACCTTTGGAACGTCTAGGTAAGCTGTGTTTGTGGTTGAAGTGTGCATACATAGCTTAAATAGGAGCTGGGATGAAGCCCTATCAATTAAAAAAAAGTTTCGTCAGTTTGGTGCTAAGGTTCAAAAATTACAGCTGTATGAAGAAGAGACACGAAAATCGTTGAAAATTAGATTCCGTGGATATTTAACGAAAATCCGTTGTTCGTCTTTAAACCGCTATAACTTTTGATCGGTCATACGAAATTCAACAAACTTTTTTTTAATCGATAGGGTTCCCCTTAAGCTTTCCTACACGTCAAGTTGGACCACCTAAAATAGTGTACTACTTTGCTACTAGCGTTGAAAGTAGAACCGCCGTTTACCGATATATTTCGTAAAAAAACGGCAATATGATCAATCGCTGAGACACGTGTCTAATATTTTAGCCTAAGAGAGCTGGAAAAAAAGTTTGACAAAGATCCGATACACAGAAGCGAAACGAGAGACAGGTTGAGAATTAGGGGGACTGAAGGGAGACGGACAGGACAGAGGACGGCAAGGACATTTCGAATTTAAACATCCCGTGCAGCTCGTAGAAACAGTTTTGATTTCTTTCCCGCACGTATTACTTTTAGTACTAACAAATGCTTACACAAAATGCACAACCCGTACCTTCATAGACTACACTCGTTGCGGAACGAAGGGGGACAGAAAAGACAGAAACTTTTAGTAATCGCGTAAGTTGAGGTTACAAACGCTCACGGCCGACTGAGCGTTGAGTGAATACGGGCTCAATTCGGGTAAATCGCGTTTGTTTACTTCCGGTGTGCAATACGTGAATCCACCGTTCGATCGGATCGAAAATCTTTCCTCTCTTTTTTCCGAGCCAATGAAGTAGTGGTCAATTTATCGAGACGAAAACTCATTACAAAATATATGCACTTCGTTGGACAACTTAATGACTGAGTGTGTCTTTGATATCGGTGTCAACTCGTACAGTAAATATCAAAGTTTTCGACGCACATCTTTAGTTGGGGCCCGTGACGTATACGTAAGTACACCAAGGGTCGAGAGTTGGAAAATCGAGTTTGTTACAGGGGACGGAAAGACATTTCGACCCTTTGCCCCTCAATATTGGGATGAAAACTGATTCTAATGCCCGTTTTGACTTTTCCATCAGTTAGAACACAAAATTTTACGTAGATATTGTGCCTCGTAACATTCGATTTCGTTTTGGAATTCGAGTACCAACGCAGTACACGATCTGGGCAAGTTAGCGCGGAATCAGTCATATATATATATATAAAGACTAGATCCATAGGCAAATCGCATCGCGGCGATGGAGTTTTCTCCGATGCCGTCTGGAGTTTGCTTTCTCCCACTCTGTTCTTCTCTGCTCATAGCCTATATATAAAAAACCGGAAAAAATATGCACTTTTTGTGTTCAAAATTTAGGGTTAATGTTTTTACGTGGCACACCTCCCAAACGCAAAAATTCATGTACTACGGGTGCTCGTTCTGAATCAGGTAACACGTTTTGCCCAGCGGGACACCCATTTTTTCACACTGGAAAAAGATACAGCAAGATAACTGAACGCTTCTACAATGAAAAAATTCACATTTTTTAATAAAATTTTGAAGTTACTATTTTTACCGAAACTCAGCTCAGAAATTTTTATAATTTTTTCTTAAAAAAGTAATTAAAAGCTCTTAAAATAAGATTTCGTTTGAACCCTGGAAGGACTCAAAATATTGATCTGCTCAAAAGTTAGGAGCAATTAACAGTTGGGCTTTGAAACGGGTCAAAACCTCTATGATTAACAAATGCTAAAAAAATTTGAGCAAAAATTTGAATTACTTGTGACTTTTGACCAGATGAAGGTTTTAAGCTCTACCAGGGCTTAAAGGAAAACTTATTACAAGAGCTTTCGATTTATTATCTGATAAAGGATGAAACATGCTCCTGCGGTGAGTAACGTCAAAGTTTTATTAAAAAATGCAAATTTTCTCTTTTTACATACGTTTACTTTTCTTGCTGTATCTTTTTCCAGGGTGAAAAAAATGGGTGGCCCGCTGGGAAAAACGTGTTCTCTGGTTCAAGACGAAGAAAACGAGCACCCGTAGTACATATATTTTTGCGTTTTGGAGGTGTGCCACGTAAAAATATTCACTCTAAATTTTGAACACGAAGAGTGCATATTTTGTTTGGATTCGACTTACACGTAGAATTAAAAAAGACATGATCTCCTGTTATAGTTTGCGTGCACGCTTATTTTTATTCATCATAATATAATATTTTGTGGAAAATTTTCTTGAATTATAGAATTTTAAATGTAGTGGAACGGTGATCATGTAAAGTGGATAAAATAATTTTTGTTTTGCTTCCTTGTAGAGAAAGCTTTGTTATAAACGAAGAATAACATGTCGAAAGAACATGTTACGTTTTATGAAGTTAAGAATCGAAATAAACTATTCTTGAAAACGTCCATCTGCGTGTATGTGCGGGTGTGTATGTATGTATCTGTGTAATCAGTTGTATCTCAGGATTTCCTTGACCGATTTTGATCCAACAGGACTTATTTTTGTTGTTTTTGGTTTCTATCACCGCTAAAAAAAAATGTGTGTTTTGCTGTATATTTTTTTTAAATTTTGATTCTATCGATTTTTCAAAATCAATTTTTTTGGAAGAGTTTATAAGGGTATTTATTGTTATTTTAGGATATTTTACGATATAAATTCTGAAAGATCATTAAATTATGTAAAAAAAAACGTATTAAGGGGGCTCCTACGCCACGGCAGTACGTATTTCGGCGCATAACACGAAGTTACGTTCAACTCGCCAGTACTCAAAGAATGTTAAGCGAATCAGGCCCAAAAAATGTATAACTGTTTCTCAGAGTATCTTGTTTCTCATAGATGTTGCCAAAAGTCGTTGATTTGGATGGCGTGGCCAAAAAAAATTCAAACCTTAAAAACACAACTTCGATCGTTAAAATTGTGTTACAAATTTTCGAAAATCGAAGATTTTTTAATAATCTATCTATTGTGTAATTAGCCTTTCAAGAATGTAAGTACAAAATTTCAGATCAAAATGTTGAAAGGAAAAAATTGAAGAAGCAATTTAGTGAATGAGTACTGAGCCGCGCTGCGCTTCAGCACGTGTTTTGTGTTGTTTTTGTTCACAAATTCGTTTATTTCTCGAGAAAATGGCCGATTACCTTGGTGCCCTAAAGTGCTAATCTATTCAGAATTTCATGAGCTTTAACACTATATGCTGCTTGTCACGGAGAAACTGGACTGTTACCTGTTGCTTGCACAAGCATAAAAACAAGCATGCGTGGATCGATCGTAGCTCCACCGCATTACAGTGAAGGCTCCTGCAACTTTGTTTATTGAAAAGCACTAGTATTAAGGTAAAATTTGAGGTCTAGTGAGTTGACAATAATTCTGTAATAGCTGAGTAGTCGTGAAAAACGGGGTTTTTTAAACTTCGTGAATTTTTTACTCCAAATAAAACAAAGGAATTTTCGAATATTTTACAAGACTTTTTTTGTTCCAAACAAGCCAAAAAATTAGACAAAAATTTTTTAAAGAAAAAAATTAATTTTTTAATTTGTTCTAAAAAATTATTAATAACAATAGATTAACAACTTTTTTAACAAAACACCCTTTCTTTTCATACTTAGGGAGGCACAGTACGTCGATCAAACCAAGGTGTTTGCGGGGATCTCGATCGGCCACGAGCACTTATGGGCAAACCTTTACTAATATGCCACTTGTCATAGAGAAACTGCTTACACTCTTTATTTCTAATGAACAACGTGAGAAAGTAATGCCTTCCGTGTTATGTCACATTAGCAGACTATTTTCTCATGTTGTTCATTAGGAATAAAGAGTTAAAGCAGTTTCTCCGTGACAAGCAGCATATAGCGTTAAAGCTCATGAAATTCTGAATAGATTAGCACTTCAGGGCACCAAGGTATTCGGCCATTTTCTCGAGTAATAAACGAATTTGTAAACAAAAACAACACAAAACAGGTGCTGAAGCGCAGCGCGGCTCAGTACTCATTCACTAAATTGCTTCTTCAATTTTTTCCTTTCAACATTTTGATCTAAAATTTTGTATTTACATTCTTGAAGGGCTAATTACACAATAGATTATTAAAAAATCTTTGATTTTCAAAAATTTGTAACACAATTTTATCGATCGAAGTTGTGTTTTTAAGGTTGGAATTTTTTTTGGCCACGCCATCCAAATCAACGACTTTTGGCAACGTCTAAGTATGAGAAACAAGATACTCTGAGAAACGGTTATAAATTTTTTGGGCCTGATTCGCTTAATATTCTTTGAGTACTGGCGACTTGAACGTAACTTCGTGTAAGGCGCCCCAATTATACGTACTGCTGTGCACGTGGCATAGGAGCCCCCTCAATACGTTTTTTTTAACATAATTTAATGATCTTTCAGAATTTATATCGTAAAATATCCTAAAATAACAATAAATAGCCTAATAAACTCTTCCAAAAAAATCGATTTTGAAAAATTGATTTTTTATAAGCAATGCCATAATATTATGTATATTAAGAATGTATTAATTTGATTGGCCTATACCCCACTTCAATTTGATCAAAAAAATAAGTTTAACTTTCTTTATTACAATAATAATATAATAAATTCATACATTCCAGTAACTTGGAAATCGGTAACCCTCTTCGTCCTTTTTCTATGGAAGCAGTTTGTTTGTGCATGCTGTGATGACCTTAACTTAATTCCATAATGCAACTGTTATTCTCTCATATTTACCAAGTTTTTATAACACATGTTTTTAAAATTATTAGGTATGTTTCTTCAATATAAAATATACCATTAATACTGTAAAATTATTGGTAATAAAAAATTACATATGTAAATTTTCTTTTCAAAAATGCTGTTTATTGATTTTTTTTTTATAATTATTAAAGTATTATGTTGTAAACTGAAAAAAATATGGACCATATTTATATAATATAACCTATCACTACTTTTTGGTTGGACTCTCGGTAATATTTTCAATCTTATTTTTTTTTGTTTTTGGATACCAATAAACATTGAAAAATAAAATTTTAATATCAGCGATTCTTTTTTTTCAAATTTTATCGAGTTTGAAATAGTGCATTATGATACAAGTGTGGCAAGTCGCCAAATGCGCATTTGGCATGCCGCACGTGTATCACACACTATTTTATAATACAAGTGTATGGAATAATGCCGACCACGTGGGGGTGGAGGTGGGTGATAGAAAGGGGTAAGTGGGTCAGTGGCAAGGGGAGGGGGTTCAGGGGGGCACAGCCCCCGAGTAAAAAAAAAAATTTTTTTTTAATCATGAATATTTACCAAAATTTATTCTGATCATTTGCACTATCAATCATCATCAGCATTATTATTATTATTATTATTATTAATTATCATAATCACTATCACTATCACTATCACTATAATCATCATCATTAACGTAAGGTCCCGGAAAAATTTTAATCTACGCACCCTAACCGCTACGAACTCCATGCGAGACAGGTCGCCATTTCCGAGTGAAGCCAAGGCTCCCAGATACTCAGATTGTCGGGACTTTGGCATCATAAGTATGTATTGCGCATGCGCTAAAGTTCCAATAATCTGGGAGCAGTGGGAGCACTGAGTGCTAGTGCAGCCAAGTACAGAAATCAGCCTACTTTGCCGCACGCCAGCTGACTTTGTCGCACTCCTTGCACATTTCTTTTACCGACAGGAATGCGTGAGCATTAAGGCATATTCCATGCATGTGTACTATAAAAAATCGATTTTTTCTAAAAAGCAATTTTTTAAATTTAGAATATGTTGTGGTAGAAAATCTTTATGATCTTGTAAAAACATTGTAAAAAATTATTTTATTCCAAAAACAATCCATCAAATTATTCATCGTTGTTACTTAAATTAATATTCATGATGTAACAAAACTTAGCATAAACATTATTTAATTATCGTACATCTTTCGAGTTATGATTTTCCAAAAATGTTGTAATTCCTCAATAATACCAAAAATAAGGAAATAGAAAATCTAAATGATAAACGATTGTAAAATGATTTTTTTTATTTTTGCTTCACAAGATATAATTATTTATTAGATTATAATTTTTTCGACCGAAAACCTGGTTTTTATAGTTTCATAAAATCGTTTTGAAGACCTAAACAAGGTACATAAGGTTATTTTCATTGTTTGACCGCTATGAGCTTAAGAAAATTAACATTTTCATCCTTAAATAATTAAAATCTGTCGATGGGATCCCAAGATATGACTGATAATTTACAAAAATCTTAGATTTTTTTTTATTAAAAAGCCATGGGATATCCTGACAAAAGGATTTCAAATGAAGAATATAGATATTTTAATTTTGTATATGATACAACTATACAAGGAACCAAATGAAAAAAATTTTACCTAAAATAGCCAAAAACATTTTTTTTGCCATAAAAAATTATCAAAAAAACTTCAATAAAGTAAAAAACTATTTTTTTTTTCCGTGTTACTATGATGATAAAAAAGAACAGTTTACATCCTGCATGATTAGGATCTGTCGATAAGTTCCCGAAATGTGACTAATCTTTCATGAAAATTTTTGAATTTCTTTAATAAAATAGAAATGACATAACATGAGAAGATGATTTAAAATGTAAATTAAATGTAATTTAAAATAAAGCTATTTTGATTCTTTTTGTAAGATAGTATTATTAAGGATATCAATTCTAAATTTGTTTACACCTAAAATAGCAAAAAACCGCTTTTAAGACATAAAAACCGTTGTAGAAAATTGTACCTCCCCGTCACGCCAGCGCCATGAGCGCCACCGCAGCCACCAAAAGGCACTAGCCAAGCTGAGAATGGAGCAGAGAGAACAGGGAGACCTGAAGCCAAGTAGACGTGCAAAAATACGAGCTTCAAGAGTCAATAGGTCGGCAATTCTGCTGCAAAAGCGGCTTCACCATCACTGCATTTCCCTCACCGTAAATTTGAGTGATGTGTGCGCGATTTTCTTATTCGTCGATTCTGCTCATCAACAACTAAATTGCCTAGATAAACTATGTAAGTAAAAAAAATAAACAGTGGTGCACGTCAGCTTGACCTCGCGTATTTTCATTGCTGAGTATACCCTTCCCAATCAAGCTCTTTTACGTTATCTGATAAATAAATTCAGCAACCCTCATAACAACCTGAGTAAGGTATTAATCTTCAATTTTTTTCCCGATCCCCTATAAAGATATAAAACCAAACCCTTTAAGCCCCGGATATTTAAAATCGGTTAAAGATTTTCTAGGATATGACTGATTACATGCATACACACACACACACACATACACATACAGACATTTTTTAATATGATGTATTTTCATTCCAAACACTATACAAAACATTTTTGACATATTTTTAAGAACAAATTTTTACCGATACAAAGCTTCCTCTACGAGGAAGCAAAAAAGTGTTATTGTATATATTTTGAGTATTTAAATATGTGCATTTAATTTATTTAAACCAAAAACATGGTTTTATTAAAATTATTGAAAATTGTTCGTAAGTTAAACTTTTTGTAACGTTAAACCATAAGGAAACTCGCAAAGATTTTTTTCTGTGATTTTTCCACACGTGTTTTATCACTGCAATACTCCTCGAGAAGGCTGGGTGGGCGACCTTTTCGAAGTAAAATTGTCCAATTTACCCTCTACCCCTTCCCATTTTTTCTTTCATTTCCTTTCCCAAGTGTCGAGTGCCCTGAGTAGTGGACACATCGTGTACCCAGAGGTATGACACTATAATATAAAAAAAAACCGCAAAGGTAAAACTAAAAAAAAAAAAAATATTAAAAAAAAAAAGAAAAAATTAATAGTGCAATGAGATAAATTAAATTTTCATTAGTTTTCAAGATATATAAATTTAATATTATATCATACAGGAAAATACACTTATAAATGATGATTATACGTCAGCACCTTCCACAACAAGGTTATACGACTTGGTTTCAAAATTATCAAGTCCGTTATCAAAATAGTTCACTATTCCATTATCTTGTAAGTACGCTCTACAATCATAGTTCCCTTCATCCGATTTCTGCACATTTTTTATGAAGAAAACTACACGGTGGGTATAATTTGACTTCTTCGACGCAATGCTTAGTCGGTCTGCAATCAGATAAAACATGGCTTTTGGCAACACATTTTGTAAGATATGTATACATGGATCATTTCACGGAAAATGCGACATTTAACGTGTGAAGTAAGTTTCTAAAATTAAGCAGTTAGAACTTTTCCTTTTAGATTCTAAGTCATGCGAGGCCACAAAAGTAGAAACCGTTTTGGCTGACTCCAGATAGAATTATGTATTAGATTCGATTATAATTTTTTTGATCGAGAAATATCAAAAAGCTGGTTTTTATGTATTCATAAAGACCTGAACAAGGTACATAACTATATTTTCAAAATATGACTGATATTTCACAAAAATCTTATTGTTTCTGAATGAAAAATGGATGAAATATCTTCGCAAGATGATTCAAATCAAGAACATTGATATTTCAGTTATATATAAGATAAAACTTTAAGGGAAACTAGATTAAAAAAAAGCTACCTCAAAAATAGCCAAAAACCGTTTTTCACCATAAAAAAACATCAAAACAACTTTAACAAGGTATAAAACTAGTAATTTTTTTCCGCGCAACTATGATCATATAAAGAAACAGCTTACGTTCTGCATGATTATAAGCTATCGATAACTTTCTGAAATGTGACTGATTTTTGATAAAATTTTTAGAATTTATATAATAAAATAGAATCAACATAACGTAAAAAGATGATTAAAAATGTAAAATAAAGCTATTTTGATGCTTCATAAGATATAATTATTAAGGGAATCAGATTTAAATTTTTCTGTCCCTAAAATAGCAAAAAACCGATTTTTGGACATGAACAAATCGTCGTAAGAACCTTTATGAGGCATAAAACTTCAGTTATTCTTCCTATCTAATGTAATGATATAAAAAAAAAAGGTGAAGCACTGGATCATCGAAATCAGTCGGAGAGATCATGAGGTATAGCTGATTATATTATGCATAACACGCGCGCACGCACACACAGATCTTTCAAAAATGATGTAGTTTAATTCCAAACACTTTAGAAAACATTTCTGACATATTTTTAAGACAACTTTTTTTTTACCGATACAAAGCTTCCTCTATGGGGAAACGAAATTGAAAATTAATATAATGTTACCATACACCGCTAAAATAAATATTTGAAACAGCTGTGACATAGGATATCGCAGTTTTCCCGAAATGACTCATGCATACTTATGGTTACTTCACAACTAACCCGTATTTTTTATCATTTCATCTCCGTGATACCACCTTACATCAGAATACTTTTCTTTCACAGCAGCACATATTATTGTGACATTATCACCTTCAAAAATTTTTGTAATTGGCTCAATGATTCCGAAAGCGACATTGGGTACCCCATCTTTAAAAAACAAAATAATTTTAGAAAATATTTTGGAGCTCAAAAACGGATAGAGCAGTGAGAATTTCGAGAAGAATATACTGAGGTATAGACAATATGCCAACCTGTGATACTAATAGTCCGTTGGACTGTTTGGCAATCATAAATATTACAAGCTGTGCAGCTAATGATGCCATTATTTACCAGATTCACAGTTACTTCTGAGATAATCTTGGTAGTACTTGTCTCTTGTATTTTTTCATTCTAGAACATAAGTGTAGTAAATTCAAATATATAGATAGATATTTCTAAGAAAAAAATCATTTGAAAAATAATGATGAGTGGAAACTATTATTCATCGAAGTAAAACAAACCTTTAACACATTTAATTGACAACTCTTTTCATATTGTAATTTTGGACTACGTGTGTAACACCACGATGTATTAGGCATTGGCTTACCATCAGCTTCACAGGAAAATGTTACACTCTCGTTATGAGAGTAAAAATATTTCACATGTTTCTCATGCAACTTTATAGATGGTAACTCTATCAAAGTTAGTTAATGCATAACAAATAAAATATAGGAAGATTAAATAACAGCGTAGAAGTTTTGTGAAAGATTTCATCATGCATGTACATTATTCAGAGTAAGTACCATCGATTTCGAGAAGGAAGTTCAACTGTTTCACTCCTGCATCGTTACTTGCTGTAAGAGTATGGATTCCTTCATGGATTTTATTGACGCTTTGTATGAAAAGGCTACTTGTTAATTCGTCGTTATCTATTATATTTAGATTATCCGATACAACTTCAGTGTTGCTAGGGTTGCGCCTGGAAATTTACGAATGTAACGCCAAAAATGATTGTTAAGAGAAGATTTACCGAATATCATTGAAAATTGTGGCAAGAAAAATCTATCACCAACTAAAAATAGGAGTTGGATATGCATCAACGTAAGCTACGAGAAGCACTGGACTGCCATAAAGTACTGTAAAATTGCTGTTTTCATTTTCATGTGTTAAATTGATGTACGGTTTGTTTCCATCTATAAAACCAAGTCAAGGTTAAAATGTTTAATCTCCACATGAAAATGAGGAAATACAAATCAGATGATAACAAAGATTTTATGACTTTCCATATATTAGAACATGAATATTATCACTTTGCTTTCCATAGAATAAGGATTCGACTTCGCAAATGTAGTTTCCTTCGTCATCAAAGGTGATATTCGGTAAAACTATTGTAGATGTCATTACATCTATGAGTAGGTCTTTTTCTTTTTGAGTAGGATGCAAAATCTTCGTGGAAGTCTAAAATTTGTATGCATTTTTATGCGTTGAAATAGTATGAAAAAATGTAAGATACATATTTATATTCTAAGTGATTCTGCAAAATGTTATCAACATGTATATGGATCATTCCGGTTAAACATACACTATTTACATACAAAATGTACGATTATTGAAATTTTATTTTCTTCACTGTTTTGCGTTATTTGTCATTGTTTTAACATAAGAAATTGATGCGAAATAGTTTTCAATCTACAATTATATCAGGTACTGTTTTAGTGACCAACCTTACACTAGACCATTGAAAAATGCCTTTTCCACAAAAAAAAAAAAAATATTTTCCTTATATATTTTCAGCAAAAAAAAAAAAGGAGTATTTTGGGATGTTTCTCTCCAAAAACAATAGTTTTTGCGTGAAAAGTTTCCTAAGTTTCAATAAATATACGTATTTATCCAAATTTCCAAGCTTGACGTATTTATTACTCGAAAACTATCAATTTTATTTACAAATTTATAAATATGCCAATACCGCTTTTACGTACATCACAAGCGCTAGGCTAGAATCATATAGCTCTATTATGTCACAGATACTTTCCCACAACACAATAAATACTCAAACTTGGTGCATAGTACGTTTAAATCGTTCCGCAAGTTTTTTCTATGTATTGAAAATAGTGCGGTTACAAAACCGACCATTACGGAACTGACATTTTGTCATCAAAGCTGTTCCATTTCTTCACGATTAAATATATAATAGGTATGAATCAATAGAAAGATGCTATAGATGTCGATGCAAACTTTTACGTACAAATAGTTGGACAAAAAGTGAATAGATATTGATGATGGGGGTTTGTTGAATGCAGTTTTGTTACTTGTGGAAATTTTTTTATAAAGGTCTATAATGTGAGATATGCAGACCGAAAAAGCGTTCAATTGCCTTTTTTTCTCTTATTGTAACGTTTTATAACAAAGTTTTTAATTTTGACAGGTTACGAAATAGGGATGTGCGAGCTGTGGGTCGAGTCGAGACGAGATCGTACGGAAGCCCGGTGGTGCCATCATTCGGCTGACACAGCGTATTGCATGGTGCGGTGTCTCGTGACACACTGCATCATGATTTTTTTTTTTTTTTTTTTTTTTTTTTTTTTTTTTTTTTTTTTTTTTTTTTTTTTTTTTTTTTTTTTTTTCTTTTTTTTTA
>JAPYYV010001400.1:0-27390 GCA_030522625.1 Copidosoma aretas | reverse complement strand
CCCTCTCTTCTTCCTTCTTCAAGCGGATAACCGTCCGGACACAGTCATCCACAGCCCTCCAAGCGTCCTCGGTGCTAAGCATCTCAGGGACGATGTTTTTAGGTGTGGGCACCATGCCCAGACGGCCCGCCAGAAGCTCGCGTTCTTGTTGCTACCTTGCGCATACGAAGAACGTATGCTCGACGGTGTCATCCATCAGAGGGCAGTAGTCGCATCTGGGAGATGCTTTAACCGCCATACGATGGAGATAGGCATTAAACTAAGTAGTAGTAGTAGTAGTAGTAGTAGTAGTAGTAGTAGTAGTAGTAGTAGTAGTAGTAGTACTAAAAGTGTTAAGAGTGGTAGTAATTGTAAAAGTATTAGTCGTACTTAACAAAAATGTAGTAGTAGACATCGTAAAAGTATTTTCAGTTTTAGTAATAGTACTAATGATACTACGTGCAGTGTTACTTTATCGACTACTACTACTATTTTGATCACTCCTACTACTACTACAACTACTGTTACCACAACAAAAACTATTTTTACTCATACTCTTACTACTACATTTAAAACTATTACTTATAATACTACTACGACGAATACTACTTTGACGACAACTACTAATTCTACTACTTTTGCTACTAAGACTACTGTTACTTCTTAGCAGATTAAAACTTTTTATTATTCTTAGTGCTGCAACTACTACAACAACTACTCTTACAACTACTACTACTTCTACTACCACTGCAAATACTGTCTTTTTAATACAAGTACTTATTCAACTACTTAAACTACTACTCCCCCCTCAATGGTATGCGTCACCTTGTCGTAGACCGCGCTGCTTGCAGCCCAGGTCGGGTAAGGGGGCTTCAACACCAACGGCATACCAACTAGCCATGTATAGAGGTAATTGGCGGTGAATACATTCCTCTCACAAACACACACTACATTGACACAGAAGCGACGGGACTTGGTGGGATTCTCTCGTCTGGGTTGTCGGGGCCTTCCTGCTTGCTTGTGTTAAGGGATCTCTGGGAGGTGAGGCCAATGCGGTGGCCTGGATAATCCTGGGCTACTACTGCTAAAAAGGCTGGACGTCTCAAGAAGAAAAAAGACGTGGTGGGCTGGTTAATACTAGCTTACTACGACAGACGAGACTATACGGTGGCCTGCACTAGAATGCACAGCAGGAACCAGCTGGTACAGGGTTCCTGAATCACGCGCTCGGGGTTTGGTACTGGCGGGTCGGGTGGATGGGTCCTACTGGTTCCGTTGCTGACCGCAATCACCACACATACACACAAACACTTTGCACACATTGCCCCGTCTTACACGATTTAAATGTCCTCCATCCCTAAACATAATCCTCAAAGCACTTACGTACACATACACTAGCACATTCCCGTGTCGGTGACCGCCTCTACGTGGATGCGGAATTAAAACGGCAAAGACATCACAATCGTACACACCTACACCACCCTTCCACTTAGTTTACCATTTCTGGGATTTCCTAAATTAATGATAATAGCCTTCTCTTAGGAGGCCGGCCCCGGGTAAAGGGTCCCGCCGTGTTTGCCGTGCGGTGCGATCCGTGAGCGGCCAAAGGGAGATCCTAATCAGATAGGCGCTTCTGAGGCTGCGTGCCAAGGAGCCCCAAACTGTTTTTGGCTCCTGCTGACTGCAAGACGGGAGGCTCGATACCTAGCCAGGTCCAGTCAACCGGCATTGGTCCGCGTTCTAGGTGGATGGGATGTGTGGCTTCGGCGGTGCGGTGCGGGGGGGCTTTGGTTAGTCGGGGCGGGGGCGGCGCCCCAGTGGTTAAAAATTAAAAAAAAACGACAAAACTTTTATTTACCTGGTTTTTCAAGGAATTCACCTAAATTTTTTTTTTAAATATTCGTCTTGAGCTGTAGAATATAAAACCGTTTCCCCCGAAACCGTGAGATGGCACACATAACCTATAAAATCCGTTATAACGCAGAAATGTTACTAATACTAAATTAAAATTTTCAATATAACAATTTCTAGAGTCTACAGTACCTACAAACCATTTTTTTTCATTTAGGGTCACTTCTTATTAATTTTCGGTCTTCGAAATTTAAAATAACGGATACAAAATGGCGGAAGAAATTTCTCGAAAAATCGATTTTTGTCAAAATAATTGATCTCTGGGGGTTTTTGAGTCGCTGATTGTGAATCTGCTGTCAGAAATAATAAATTTGAAGTAGTGGATGCAAAATGGCCGATAATTTTTTTTATCAACGGGTGTTATCTAAATAATCTGTACTTCGTTGTTTTTTAGGCCGTCAAATATAGATCTGTTATCGAGTTTTAGACACTTTAAACGTAAACTTCAAATGGCCAGAATAACTTTTAAAACAACCATCTGTGCATAATGGGACAGTGGTTAAAATTATAAAATCTGCAGAACATCTTATATGTATTTTTCTATATGAAATTTATGTAGGGAAACCACACGGGGATGTTGTAAGCCTGTACACATAAACACTTCAAACTGCTTGTTTACAGTCGCAACGTTACTTTGGCTATACTGACTCGGTTCAACATTTATTTATTATATAATCAAGATACAGAATTAGGCCACATAAAAACTGACACAGAATCGCTGGAAAAAAAAGATTATTAAAAAGAAGCAGTAACTTAGTGCATGTATAATTTATATTTAGAAAAGACTAGGGAACCTCTTCCTGCTCCTTTTTTTTTTAACATTGTGAGCTCACGACTACATTCATCATAGTAATTTTTGATATATTACTTGTAATTTGATTGTTATTCAGCGACCCCTGCAGTTTCTAATTAATTTATTTTATAAGGCATTAACTAATTTACTATTATGAATTTATTTATATTTACTTTTACGAACGTAGATCATTGTAAATATATTAATAAACGAACTTTAAAGTACTCCGATTAGTTCAACTATCACACATCGTTTTTAATTCAGTACTGTAAATTTACGCATTCTTACATCAAAACCCCTAGGGATAAATTATGTTAACAATATTCAATTTTTTGACTAATTTTGTCTGCTATTTTGACTCCGCAATTTAAAATTTTTTAAATTCTGCCAGCAGATTCGTAATCAGCGATCCCAAAGACCAGTAATGAACAACTATTTTGACGAGATTCGATTTTTCGAGTAACTTTTTCCTCCTTTTTGTATCCGCCATCTTGAATTTTGTCAATCTGGGAGCAGATTCACAATCAGCGACCCAAAAAAAACCCAGAGATCAATTATTTAGACAAAATTTGATTGTTCGAAAAATTTTGTCTGCCATTTTGTATCCGCCATTTTAAATTTCGGGAATCTGAGAGCAGATTCACAATCAGTGACCCCAAAAACCCCCAGAGATCAATTATTTCGACAAAACTTGATTTTTTGTAAAATTTCGTCCGCCATTTTGTATCCGCTATTTTGAATTTCGGCAATCTGAGAGTAGATTAATAATCAGCGACCCAAAAAAAATCCCAGAGATTTAAATATTTTAATAAATTTCGATTTTTCGAAAAATGTCGTTCGCCATTTTGTATCCGACATTTTGAATTTCGGGAATCTGAGAGCAGATTAACAATCAGTGACCCTAAAAACCCCCAGAGATTACTTATTTTGACGAAATTTAATTTTTCGAAAAATTTCGTCCGCCATTTTGTATCCGCCATTTTGAATTTTTTTAATACGACAGAAAATTGATAAGCAGTGACCCCAAATGAAAAAAAAGGTTTGTACGTACTGTAGACTCTAGAAATCGTTACATTCAAATATTGATTTAGTATTATTAACATTTTTTCATTATAACGGATTTTATAGGTTATGTGTGACATCTCACAGTTTCGGGGGAATCGGTCTCATATTCAACAGCTTAAGACAGATATTAAAAAAAAAATTTAGGTGGATTCCTCAAAAAACCAGGTAATTTAATGTTTTGCCGTTTTTTTTGAATTTTGAACCACTGTGCGGCGTCGGCGGCGGTGGTTCTCGACAGGCGAGACCACTAAAGGCTTGGATAGGTCAACTGCAGGGTGCGGCCCGAATCCAGGCCTGAGCGCTGCTTTAGGTGTCTTGGCTTTTATCACATTGCCAGCAAATGTAAGGGACCTGACAGGGCCAGAGCGTGCTGGAGGTGCGGCCAAAAGGGTTACGTAGCACGAAGCTGCTCGCAAAAAGACGTAAGCTGCTACCTATGCGAAAGCGTGACCCTAAAGCCGGTTGTTTGACACGTCTCTGAAACTGCCGGGTGTAGAGCCTTACAAGCGGCTGCAGGGGTAACTTAGAAGAAATGGCGCAGATGCTGCAGGTAAAGCTCGAAAGGACCGTGCCTGCGCATGACTTGCTGAACCAGTACGCGCGAGACCGGGGTGTGGAAATGCTCTTTATCAATGAGCCGTCCCGCACATTACTGGGTCGTGGCTTGTACAGCGACAGAACTGGATGCGCGGCAATCCTGGTACGCAGCAACAAGTTCCCCGTCTCTAATACCGAAGGCGGAGCAGGGTTTGTGTGGATCAGGTGTGGACGCGTGACCTATATAAGCTGTTACATATCCCCTAACGTAGCGATTGTCGTCTTTAGAGAGTGGCTCGCCGAACTCAAGGAAGCTACTCGTTAGTGCAGAGGGGATGGCGATGTTGTCCTGGCCGCTGACTTTAACTCCAAGGCCACCGCTTGGGGGGAGCCGAGAACTGACTTCAGAGGACGGGCGATGCTTGAGATGGCTGCAAGGCTTGATCTCACTGTCGTGAACTCGGGAAGTTCAGCAACGTTCAGGCGACCTGGGAACAGGGGCACGATCATCGACCTGACTCTCGCGACGCCACATGTAGCGGCGAGAATGTCTGACTGGAAAGTCCTGGAGAAGTACACGGCAGTCTATCACCAGTATGTCTCTTTCATGATAAGCGAATGATATGACACGTGTATGCCGAAAAGGAACACCAGACCGGGTCAGCGGTTGTGCTACTGGTGGACAGCCGAAATCGCTGACCTCCGCAGGGAGGCGCAGTGCCTCCGGCGGGTTGCGCAGCGATATAGAAGCCGTGCGGACGCAGAGGTAGCTGCTGCTGCGTATAAGGGAGCAAAAAATAACCTGGTTAGGGTAATAAATGTGAGCAAGAACCGGTGTCGGCGGGAACTCATCGCAGAAGTAGATTAAGACAAGTGGAGTCTGGGATATTGAATCGCGCTAAGTAGACTGCGCGGTTCTGATCCTGTAGCCTTGATGAAGTCTGCCTTTTTAAAGAGCGTGGTTTCCTGCCTCTTTCCGGAGCACCTTGGGAAGAGTCATAAGTGCATTAGAGGGGGAAAAGTCCCTCTCTTTATACTTGATGAATTGAGGACGGCTGTGTCAGGGACGCCTGATCGAAGGGCCCCTGGTCCCGACGGGGTGCCAGCCGAAGTCCTGAACGTCATTGTCACGGAAAATCCACTCGTTCTGCTGGACATGTTCAACGCGTGTCTACGCGTCGTTTTGTTCAGTGGACGTTTAAAGATCCAAAAGCTCGTCCTTCTGGATACGAGAGAACCGCCCCCCCTGGTCCCTCTGTCATTTCGGCCGCTGTGTATGCTGGACACTGCGGGAAAATTGTTCGAGAGGCTAATCCGAACTCACATACGAGAGGCAAACAGCTTCTCGGACAATCAGTATGGGGTCCGTAAGGGTCGTTCGACGGTCATGGCCGTGGGCGAGGTGCTAGAGGCGGTCAAAAGAGCATGGGTGCCATCTCATAAAACGAGAAGTGCCTGTGTTCTTGTGACCCTTGACGTCAAGAATGCTTTTAATTCGGCTCGCTGGTCTGACATCAGAGAGGCATTGAGGAAACAGAATGTACCGGATTACATTAGAAGGATCTTTAATAGCTATCCCCAGGATCGTATTCTCCGGTACGACACTAATGTGGGACAGAGGAAGAGACGTCTGACATTGGGGGTTGCGCAGGGCTCGGCACTGGGCCCGGACCTCTGAAACCTCGTCTACCATGATCTATTGCGCCTGGAAATGCCTCCGAGGGTCGGCCTGACGGGCTTTGCTGATGACATCGCGTTGCACGTCACAGCAAGATCTCGCGAGGAGGCCGACCGCATGATACGATAAGCGGTGGCGATAGCGGCGGAGTGGCTGCAAGATCACCGTTTTGAACTGGCGATCCAAAAGACGGAAATGGTTGTACTTACCAGGCAGAAATGGTTTGGCACGAATTTCCGCGTGAACGTTGCGGGCGAAGCCATATGCGCAAGCACGGTGGTGCGCTACCTGGAAGTCTGGGTCGACTCTCGACTTTCTTTCTGGGAGCACATCAAGAGAGCAGCCGAAAAGGCCACCAAGGTTGCGTGAGTGGTGTCTCGTTTAATGCCGAATGTTAGTGGCCCGCGGGAAGCCAAAAGACGGCATCTAGAGTCGGTCACCAACTCGATACTGCTATACGGCTCGAGAGTGTGGGCGGGTGCGCTGGCGAGACGGGATGTCCGGGAAAAGCTTACCTCGGTACAGTGTCTCGGATCCCTTCGGATCACGTGTGCTTGCCGGACGGTTTCCTCCGCTGCTTTTATGGTGATTGCGCGAACGGTCTCCGTCGTGTTGTTGGCCAGAGAGTGCAGGGAGAAATTTATATCTTCTGGTGCCTAAAATGATGACGACAGGCGGAAGGAAACGTTAACGACGTGGCAAGGGTAGTTAGATGAGGCCGCTGTGGGCAGTTGGACGCCCCGGCTGATCCCTGACCCTCGGCTGTGGCTGGGGCGAGATCACGGTAAGGTTAATTACTTACTATCCCAGCTTTTCTCCGGACACGGTCAGTTTAATGCCTATATCCATTGGATGACGTTGAATGCATCTCCCAGATGCGACTACTGTTATCTGATGGATGATTCCGTCGAGCATAAGTTTTGTCTCGTGCGCAACGTGGCACCAAGCGCGAGCTTCTTGCGGACCGTTTGGGCATGGTACCATCGCCTGAAAACATCGTTCCTAAGATGCTTAGCACCGAGGATGCATGGAGAGCTGTGCATGATTGTGTCCAGTCGGTTATCTGCCTGAAGAAAGAAGAAGAGAGGGCCGCTGAACGCCGGATGGGGGCGCCCACGTAGGTGGTGCCCTAGGCTGTGCCGTCCGTGAGGAGGCAGGATAATTCGTGCATATCTACGCTGCGCTGAGCCTTGTACTTTATCAGCAAAAAGTAGCACCAGACGAGAAACAGGCATTCGCAAAACTAACCGGCGGTGAGGCTGAACACAGTGTTGCCCTCCAGGAACCTCACGTCCTTTTCAGAGCAAGTGTAGAACGCGGCTCGTGCAGATCTAAGCTGCGCTGACGGCAAAGTCGTTATCAGCAAGGAGACGCACGTTACCCAAAAGCTGGCGGATTGGAAGGTTGAACGAGATGTGCTGACCCTAGGGAGACCTTGTGCCTTTTTTAAGGCTCTTGGTCGGTCCGTACATGCCAGCGACTGGTGTTTGAACTTTCTTGACAATGCTGTGTGGTACAATGTTCTCCCTCGTGGCTCTACCCTGAAGTAATGCTAACGTGGTTCCGGGGTAGAACAAAAGCCACGCGGCATAGGAGGTTATTTATTGGGTATTACTGGAAACTTTCTGTTAGAATTTTTTTTTTTTTTTTTTTTTTTATCAGAGGGATTTACGTTGAGTCCTACACTACCGTGGGCGCTGCGGGGTGCGTAAATGCATTTTTCCTCTTACCGAAAAAAAAAAAAAAAAAACTACTATTAGTGGTAGTAGTAGTACTATAACGATGTCTACTACTATCACTACTACTATAACAACTACTACTACTGATTATATTATATCCACAACAACTCTTCAACTGCTTTTCACACTACTACTATCAATATCGCCACCGCTATGCTACTGCTACAAAAGCTGATACAACTAGTACTGTTTTTGTTACAACAGCTTTAGCTTCTCTTACTACAACTTCTACTGCTGCTGCTTGTGCTGCTGCTGCTACTACAATGAAATCTACTACTACTTGTAGTCCGTCTTTTACTACACCAACTAGCGCAGTTAATTTTTTGACTTCTACAGCAAACACTTACTACTACTAATGCTGTACCTACTACTACTTCTACTACTACTATTTCATCTGCTAGTATTACTACTACTTTTACTACTGGAACTACGACTAGTAGCACTACTTCTACAATTACCTGTTTTACTACTATACAAGTACTACAAATACTACTTTTACAATATCCCCTTCTATGATAACTTATACTTCTATTACTACCTATACTTCTACTGCTAACACTACTACTTCTGCTACTAATACTACTACTAAGTCAGACGATGGCTCTAAAGGTTAAGCACTCGCTTACAGATAGTGATGGCCATTATTTACATCCTACTGTATGCGTGATTTTTTAATTGATAAGAGGATTTCTCGGGTTGGAATTAGAGATCATCCATTAACCTATAGTCTCCACCCTACTGTTTGAATAAAAGAATGTTCAATAAAACTGTTTACAAATAAATACTGCGGCCTAATACATATATATAGTGTCAAACGCCATGTCTAAGCCTTGGGACGATGATAAATATGAGACAAAAAAAAATGCGACCACTTCTATCATCAATACTTATACTTCTACTACTCCTATTACTACAACTTTCACTACTGCTTGTACTTCTTCTACAACTACTACTACTATAATTACTAACACTTCTTTTACCACCCATACAACTTTTTTTTCTACTGCAACAACAACTACTACTATAGCTACGCCTCCTACTACTACTACAACTACTACAACTTATACTACTACAACGACTACTACTCCTACTATCACTACAACTACTACAACTACTAATACTACTACTATTACTGTTACTACTACTTGTACTACGACTAGTACCACTACTACTACTTTTACTGCTATTTTTACAAATTTTACATTTATTACTTTTTTTTTGCCTATTTTTAATTTAATTTGCTTATTAAAAATATTTGTTAATAAGAAAAATTACCAGATCTCTTATCGTTTTTCAAATGGAGCACGTAATAATAACTTTTCTTATTAACACAACGGAAGGTTACTATGGACTCACAATGCTATGCCTAATAGAATCATTAGTTTATATTGGAATCAAACAATATATTTGTAAATATAAATGTCACTTTTTTGGGTAAAAAATCTACATGTTAAAACACAGTTTTCTTTTTAAATAAAAATGAAAAAAAATTTGTATTCAAAATAAGAGACGAGCAGGTAGAGAAAAAGGTTGATAGAATAGAAGTTACGCGAGGCAAAGCCACTGTCATTAAGTTAAGAATATTGAATTGTCGTGAAAGATAAAGAATAAGCAAGAGGTGTTGAAATAAATATAATTTTTTGAAGAATCACTGAAAAATTAACCAATAACTACTTGATATAAGGGGTAATCAGAGCAAGCTAAGTGAAAGTTGTAGGAAGCAGGGGCGGCTGGGGCTCATTTCTGACCATATTGCTATATAATATGAGATAGTATATATACATAATTAAAAAAAATGCAAGCCATAGTAACTAATATACTTTTGTAAGAATATTTTTTAATTTTACTGTAACGTATTAAAATTTGCAATAATTGCATATGCACACACCGTATGTGGACAAGGTTTTTTACGGACATTGTAAAATATTCACCATTTTTTATTTTGTACAAATTAAAAAATGTAAAAAAAAAGAAAATGCTATAAAACTATATTTGTAAAATAGTTTTAAAAAAGTTATTCTATACGTTACTTAATGATGCTTCTCCCAAAGAAACAGAAGTCAATAACAAGCTACATATTAATAAAGTTTTTTTAAAGTTCAAGAAAGATTTCGCGCTATTTTTTTCGCAACTATCAAACTACACGTAAATCAGTATTAGTAACCCTATTTTAATACAAAGCTAGTTGTAAACAATAGTATTTTGTTTGAGTACATTTTAAAGACGTTAATAAATTTTTTGTCGTCAGTTTATTAAGGAATGCAGAGCTACAGCCGAATGTTCCCATAGCCAGAACATAGTTTCTTCGTTTAATTGAAAAAAGTTTTGTTAGTACGTAAGAGCCGTTTTCTATTTTTAAAGAACATAAATAGAATTAAATTGTTAAAAAATATTTTAACTTGATTGAACACCAGATGTTGGGATGCAAGGTAATCTTATTAACAAAATATTATATATAGTCTTCGTAGTAACACTAACTTCATGAACATTTCTTCTAGTGACATTCTTTTGGATTTTGAAAATAAAAGACCTCCAGAAATTGTTAAAATCAAACACAATGTAAGGAAAAAAGCAGTTTTCAAATAAAACGATTATAACAAAAACAAATTTTAAAACATCTCAATAACCTTTTAATTTACAGTCACAAAAAGTATCCAATCAATCGAATTATTTATGGTCTTTGCGTAATGTCATAATGTCCTCAAAGTTCCTTACACCATTACAAAGTCTCTTGCATAATTTATGCAAAATATTGTTGAAGATGTAATAGACTGATGTGTTCTATGCTAGTATTATTATCATGTTTTATCTTTCGAAAAATAGCCTCTTCAAGTAAAGCTCTTAAAGTAAATCAATTCTGATTGGTGAGTTCGGCAAAAATAATGTAATGCTATTAGAATGTACGTATGTACTTGTACAGATCCTTTTGGCTATAAGTAACGTCTGCGAAGTGCAAGCATGTATATCTAGTAATTATAAAATGAGCAAAGCTAATGAATGTGACATACACTCTTACCAAAGAACTAAGAATACTGCAAAAAATAGTTTAAAACCTCTATCTAGGACTGTACTACGAAAAATGCATATAATTATGATATTATGCTCACTTTTCTTACAGCGTCGCGCTTCCTGTACCTAATATTTAATTTTTATGATCACTGACACTTTTGAACAATGTCAAAAGATACAGAAAGCATAAAGTTAATTACATAGCGAAATTATTCAGATTGTTTCTCAAACTATTAGACTAGTTATAACGTAATAGTTAGGATAATGTGTTAAATTAATCATTTATTGATTATATCTTCAAGACGATAATATCAAATAAATTATAGATTTATACGATACCTAATTGTTTGTAATTAGAAATAATCAGGTCGTTAGAATTTCATTTTTTTAATACATACACTTCATTTAGTCCAACAGTAAGACAATGTGAAAAATCCTACTTTATTGTTGTTCTGTTGAAAAATAAATATGTAAAATATACAATTTGTTTCTAATGATATAGTGTTAAAAAAGAGTATAACATAAAGTAATAGGTGCAGTTTATCACTAGTTAGTAAACTTTTCTTTTTTCTCATGCTAAACTGACCTTTTTAAGACAAGCGACCAGAACTCTAGCCTGGATACTAAGATCACTACATTAAAAGTTTTTTTTGGGAACCTCGAGTTACAAACTGAATGTCAGAGCATGTATGTTCATACCATGACTAGCACAATTGATATGGATAGAAAAGTTTAAAACTGAATACAATATAGATACACCGTTAAAAAAACTAAAAATAGTTGCACAAAATAGTACATTACGCCCCTAGGGCACAAACTACAAACAATAGCGCCCGAAGGGCGCAGTTGGTGTACGTTGGTGCCCAAGGTGCGTACAATTTTTTTCTTACCTAGGGCACAAAGTGCAATTTTGGGCTCGTGGGCGTACTTTGGGCGCGCGAAATCACTTTGGGCCCGGAGGGCTGAAAAGTACTTTGCGCCCGTGGGCTCAAAGTGATTTTAAGGGCCCAATGTGCCGCCCGAGGGCGCAAAAGGCTTACCGCACTTTAAGCCTATAGTAAAAAAAAAAGGAATGAACCGGTAGAATCATAATGCATCCGTGTTTAAAAACTACGTTACAAAACATAATTTTTCTACAACTGATACCAAATATCTTTACCTACATAAACGATTATTCCAAATGATTGTACTAAAAAAGCAATCAAAAAATTTTGCTATAGAATACAAGCCCCGTATTTGTTTAGCGTGAAGTGATTCAATTACAAAACATTATACAAAAAAAGTATTGACCACACATATCAGAAAAACAAAAATCAGATAATGTAATGGTAACAAGACTAGACAAAATACCTATATGCAAGTAGCTGGAGTAAAAGCATAAGATAACATTGTAACACCGTATGATAATAATCAGACATAGGTGACAGGCATAATAAGATGAGGCATAGTAAATGCGATTAAAAGACCCTGCTTATATTGTGGCAAATACCGCTCCTTGATACAGTAGAGCCAAAAATCATTTTCTAATGAAGAATGAGACAAAATCAGGATTTTTTACAGAAGAAATGGCAATTCAACTGGAGAATTAAGTCCCTAGATGATGAATGATATGAAATAAGCCCAAAAAATGATAAACGTAGCGCATAATTCAAACGCAAATGTTACAACATAAGCAAGTGCTACACTATAGTAGAGGATGCTAAAAACAGAGAAATTATTCGCCAATACACGTTAATATAACATTATAGTGATATTAAAATAATTTTACCTAATCAGCGATGACTACAAAAGAAGCAATGGCAACAGTAATTACTATGATTACAAATCATTACAATATTCAGGATTCCAGCCAAAACAATTACTGACAAAACTACGACTGATACAATAATAACAACAATTTACAAGGATTGTAACAATATTTCATTTATAAACAGAAATACAACAACCCATTCACCAGGCGTCGAGCAGATTTTAGCATTAGACAAAATATTGATAGTACATCCAATATAATAACAGAATCAGCATATATTAAGCAAAAGCCAGAGACATAGTTATATTATGGGCCAGACATAATTAAAGTCAATTCACAAAACGTAAAAAGTGAAACTAAATTTAGAGTTCCAGAGCCAAAAAACGGAGAGGACAAAGTATTCTCAAAGAAAATGCGTATAACAGATAAAATCATAAATCTTTTAATACCAGAAGTAACATTTATCTAATTTGAAAAAAAAACAATTTGCGAGAACATAAGGTGTTCGAGGGGACGATTCTAAGGTTAAGACAAAACCATAGGGCTTTTTCTGCAGTAGACATAGACATAAATTTAAATGATGATAAGAGCAGAGAGCAAGACAAAAATAAAAAAATTCTCGCAAGGAATAATATTAGTCTAATAAATATAAGGCAAAAAGCTATGGTAACGTGGAAAATTTACAAAAAAATATCTTGTCATTACGAAGAATATCACAATATCTTCTTATTTTATATAGTTGAATGGTTTTGAGGCGAATACTAGCACCCCCCGCTCCCCCAACTACCCTTGTGCTTATCCCCTAAATACAGTAAATTTTGTTTCTTTTTACCGTGAAATTCGACCCCTGACAATTAAACTTCACCCCCCCTCCTCTGCTCATCAATCTACTCCCCCACGCACCCCTTCCAGTGCTGCCAAAAAATATTTTTCTGTTTTATTGTAAAATTTGACTACACTATTAGTTTCTAGCCCCAAAAAATATTTTTATGTTTCATCGAAAATCATGGCTCTACTATTAGTTTTTTAAATACAAACTATGCTGTAACACTTTTTGTACATTGTAGGTATGACAAACTAAAATAAAATTCAAAATTTTAATCCAATTTCAATTAGTTATTAAAAACACACCTCAAAATATAGAACTTGAATCTGTATGCCATGTCTTATGTAAAACCATGTGGCATTACATATAGTATATTAAATATAGCACTAAATAATGAGTATTAGATTAGTACTGCCATATGTATTTTATTGTGGAAAAACAAAGAGAATTACAAACTCAAATTAAAAAAAATGATTGTTACACATTTGGCTACTGATTAGTCCATAATCGATTTGTTTTAAGATAATCTGTTTTCTCTATAATAGTTATCTTTACTAAGAAAATAACAATCATGCGAAAAAATGAAGTTAGACAGAGTAAACTATTAAGGGCGTATGCACAGAAAGCCAAACTAGTGTAAAAAAGCTTCTCTTTTTATTTTATATTGTAAGATAATAATCATGATCGAATGTTGTAAAATGAGATGCAACAAAAACCCTTCAGAAGAAAACATTATACATAAAGTCTTAACTAATAATGAGTACTTGTTTTCAGCGAAGCAAAAACGCAACTGTAATTGATAGGTACATCAAGGTATTTACTTTCAGTAAAAAAAGCAGTAAGGGCTTCTAATGCATTTTACTCATAATGTTTACGTCAAGATTTCTAATAAATTACAGTTAAGCGAATAACATTATGTACCTTTATAAGAATATTTTATAAATTATAGTTACGTAAACTAAAACAAGTGAAAAAAAATGAACACCTGCATAAAAATAATAGATATCCAGTGATACAAAATTTTCAGTTAGTAATAAATTTTTTAAATTTAAATTACAAATTTTGGCAATTCATCGGGTAGAAAAATTTTTTTATAGTTATGTAACACTCGCATTCACGAAGTTAAAATATTCTGAAGGTAAGAAATCGCCTTACCTAAATTAAAATCATGAGGTTACTAGATATTATAGTAGCGTTTCAATTAGAATGGTTGCCATAGTATAAAATTTGTGTATAGCGCCAAACATGTAATGAGCATAAATGCATCAGATTGGCGGAATTATTATACTGATGCAAGTATATAGATATTCTTATTGTTATCCAGTATAGATGTCATGAGATTTATTCGAAAGTCCGACTATTTTTTGGTTTGTTATAGCTTTTATAGTTATTCTATAAGTACTGATAATTATTTGATAATTTGAAAAAAATACAAGTGGGATAACTTAAAAAAATTAGCTTTGTATTTGTTCTGTATTGGTACAGTTAGTAATATATGCTAAGCGGAGTTTGATTACCTCTTATCTGATATCACAGAAGGTCACGTCTATGCATGTGGCTGAAGTCCTGGCCCAAGCAATACTTTCTTTAAATGTTCTATTATTTTTAAATTAATAGTTGTTATAAAAAAAAGATGGTTTAAATACTATTATAAAAAGAAAAAACAATTTAAATATTTATACTTAAAAAAAAATTAAAATATATTTTAAATATATTTTTTAAACTAAAGAATACAGATATTTGATGCTTCTTTATTAAATAAGAGAAATCTTCTAATTTTATAAGAAGTTTCATATATTCATATAATGATTAATATTATCATGTATCCTAATAATATAAATAACTTGAAAATTGGCCAGCAGAGCGTGCAGGTGGGCGAATATAAATAAGGTATAACTATCAAATTAAAGTAGGATAGGTAACGTAATGTGACTATGCACGTATCGAAGTAATTAAAATGATAAGATAAATAATGGTAAGTCATTGCGAATTTTAAAACACTATTTAACAGTATTGAAGCCGAAAATATGGATAATAGGTCAAATCAAATGATTCTAAAAAAAAAGAGAGAAAAAATAGAATTATAGTCAAATGTAAGATGAATAAATAGAATAATAAGTGATTTAAAAATCGATCAAGCCTAAGAAAAGTTAACAATGTACAAGAAAGTAAAATAAACAGGAGATTGACAAGCGATTAAGGAATTTAAAGAAAAAGAATAATTATGAGGAAAGAGGCAAGAATAAAAAAATTTAATAATTTTAATGAGACCACAATGATACATAATATGCGGGAAAAAAATGAGTAAATCAACAGCACAGTCCAAAAGTATTTCCACAAGATACATCCAGCATGAAATACAAAAATATCTTAAAGAAATTAAAAACAGAAAAGACAAGGGACAAGACCAAAGTTTAAAAAAATTTTTTAAGAATCTGCAAGTAATTTGGATAATGGACTTAAAAAATATACTTTATAGCACAGAGACTAACACACAAACTATGGAGCGTGGCATTAGCAAAAAATAGTCAAATTCTTAAGGCGGAGGAGAAGGGTAAGGTTGTTAAAACTACAGAGGGGTAGCTTTTCAAGTGTGATGTACAATATTTAAGAAATTATAATTACCAAAAAAGTAGATAAAACGATAGAGCAGTAGAAAAAAAAAGAAAGATAGGCTGCCACCAGGCAAAAGCTAGAAGAAGATACCATATTTTTATACTAAATTATTTAATTAATAGTAAACTAGAGAAAGACGTCAAATAATTATTTGATGTGTTTATAGAGTTTAAAACAAAATTTAACATCAATTATTGAGAAATATTCCGGGTCAAAATATATTTTACAGAAAGAAGAATAAAAATGATGAAAGTGTTTTAAAAAATCTGAAAATATACAAAGAAAAGTTACTCACTGCAAGAGGCTAGCAAATTTATTTTAAACTATAAAACAAAAAAGGCAAGGGGGCTCATAAAGCCTGATACTTTCAAGTTTATGAATGTCAAAAATAGACGATAAGTGGATCTTAAATAGTAGAGAAGTTGTAACAGTAGGCAAATTAGAAATTCAATGTCTTAAAGTATCTTATGACGTTGTTTAGGGCGTCCAGCATGTAGAACACCGAAATCATATGCAGAAAGACTTTAATACATAAAATATACAAAAAATACTCGTGTGAACAAAAAACAAGCATATGTTAATTTTTATAAAGGGCAAAGGGATAGAAACAGGTTTAATTAGATTTAAATTGGATGCATTGGAAGTTTTAAACTAGGTCACAGATCTAAAGAGCTAATTTTCAATAAGAATTTTACGTGGTGCGGAGAAATAACGACAGGTAGGAAGCAAAGGTCAGTTAAAGCAGTATAGGGCTTCAGCATAAGAGATAAGGTAGAAAGATTGAATAAAAAATTATTTATAACATATCAAATGATCAAATTATATTGCTTACAGGTAGCAAAAAAGTGTGCATAAAAGAGGAAAAAAATATCTAGGAAAAATAATAGGCAAATTGAAGATATAAAGTTGGCTTTGAATGCAAAGACACAAGGATATATATATAAAGAATAAAAGTGCGCAGGGTGGACATGGATTTGTAAATAAGAAGGAAAAGAAAATGGAAGATTAAAAGAGTAAGATTTACAAATAACATGTTTAGTTTAAATGCAAAAACGATTGAATATATATAAGATATAGCGGCGCAAAGGGTTATCCTAGAAAAAGGCATAAGAAAAACGATAGAAATCCACTTTTTTTGAATGCTAAAAATAGTCAAGAGCGAGAGGCCTTATGTATGCTAATAAGGACGTAAACAGAAAAAGTTGCATTTGACTAGAGGTACTTAAAAACCAATTCACCGTTACATACTTTTCTTTTCTTCTACTAAATGTAACTGCATCAAATTTTGTAATCGATCTTAATATAAATAGACAAAGAGTGCTTAACTGTTATTTTTGCCAAAAATACTTAAAATAAAATAGTTTTTAGTATATACAATACTTTTATGTAGCAAGGTAGCAGTAAGTTTAAATTTTTTTATTGTTTGTGAAACATTAGCAGAGATGGCAAAAAATGAGTTGAGCGCCCTTGTGTGATACCTTCATCACATGCTTCAAGTATTTTTATTTATTTTCAGTGAGTAAATTTTTTTCAAAGTTTTAATCGGATTATACTAAATCATAATTTCTTCTGTAAATCTGTAGAAATTAAATTTGTCTGTAAGGCTAGGTGCAGTTCCATATATATAATATATTTTACCTGACAACACGTCACGCACATCATGCACGTAGCTGTCTGCAGCAGTCAAAATAACTAAGTATACTGCATGCAAGAAAAATGTAATAATTTAGAGTACTATAAATTTTTTTTTTTTGACTGTAGTTTTGGTATCGTATTTATTGCGATAAGTACAGTTCCCCGTGCTTGTGCACGTATAAGCAGACTTAGATGTTATACGCATTATCTGTGTAGTGTACAACTACCCTAGGCAGAATGATATTGTGGTAAGCCACTGCTATAAAATGTTGGTGTTGCTTACCTTCATAAAAGATAGTGATCATGTATCAGTAAGTTAATTGAATGTTTATATCGCAGGAGTCACTCGATAATTGTGATTATTCAAAATAAAAGTGCAGCATTAGATAAAATAGATAATTATAGATGCCTAACCTTACAGCTAAGCTTTGCAAGTACACAATTACTCAAAGGTCTCTATCATATGTGGACCATGCATCATCGAATATTTCACAAAATTTATTGCAATGTTTTTTTTATGAGGGTTGAATATCACTGATTTAGCATTACCTATATCGCCTGTTTATCAATTCAAGAATATCATAAAGATAATTGTATTTATAACGCCTTCTTTATAAAGTTCTTCGGATTGCTACAGAAATTTCAGACTTATTATGGGCTTTATCTACAAGGACTGTGTTTAGTTGAAATTATACCACCTTAGTCTAATCTTTACACTTATTATGTCACGGTTTTTTATCAAGCAATATTCAAAGCCTCGAACAGTGAATCATAATGTTTTTATTGACTCATGATAGTGTGATTTGTTCGTTATAGTGTTCCAACAAGTTGATTAAGGTTGCGTAACATATTTAGCCTACAACACGACATTGAAGATTTTCTAAGTGTGACAGTTTACGGTATAATATGATCGACGTCCAAACTGGTAAGTTTTAGTATAAATGTGTTTGTATGTCTTTACCCTGTCTATGACCTGCAGTACCTACTGAGTGTTCTATGGTTCCTGGGATTTCTGCATGAATTTAATTCTAGAATCAAGAGTCTTAAAAAAAGGTAGGTGATTGTGTAAAGCGACATCTACTGAAATAAAAACGAACTGGATTTTACGGTCATCAGTGTGTACTATATATACATAAATATGTGTATACATGTATACAAATTTGTGTCACAAAGGTAAGGTTCTGGTTCCGTTATGTTGGCAGCACTGCGCTTAGTTAATTAGTTTTCTCCCACGTTCTCCTAATGGAAATATTAACGAAGAATAAATCAATATATTCTACAAAATCAACAAAAAAATGATAATAGTATATTAAAAAGTAGAGGATATTAGAACAATGGGAATTAAAAAAAAACATGAAGCAAAATAAACTTAAAAATATCAATGGTCACTTTACAAAGGATAGGATGACGTTTGTTGATCAGGAAATACAGAAAAACTATATCGTGATTGACAACTTTATCATTACTCAAATATAAAAAAACAAATAAAAATGAGAGAAAGAAGTATAGCCAAAATAAAGATTTATGAGTGAGTTTCAAAGTTTCTATGTAATAGACTGTAGTCTCTGCATAAAAGAAAAAAAAAATTATAACGCGCATATTGATATGTAAAGAGGAAAAAACGAACGGAAAATTATATAGTAATCATAATGTCAGTAAGAAATATATAATTACAAAATAATTGCAAGATGTGCTAGAGTAAGTTAGTACATGTGAATGTATGAGGTATTTATGTAGGTAAATAGAGCACTACAAAGTCAAGATTGAACGCTCAATGATCTGTTATGCATTATGAATTCTAATATCATGTCAATAAAAATAAATCTTACATGTTAAATTGGCTTAACCAAATACGTGTTGTATTCTATTAAAAATACAATTTGTAGTGGTTTAATGGGACATTCATTTATATATTTATAGAAAAAGAAGAGAAAATGTAGAAATATACAAAAATAAATATTAGACATAAATAAAAAGAGAAAAAAAAAAAATATATATTCGCATGATAAGTAAAAATGTAACAATAACATCCTACACTGAACTTATACTTATGATTTATTCTAAAATGTACAAAAATATCAAAAAAAAGTCTTATAACTGTATCTGTTAAGATAATGGTTGCATATACATCAATATTTATAATGAATACAAAATCGAAATATTATCAGTAATAATTGGGTATTAATTATTTGATGAGACTGTGAACTTATTTTATGTATTGACAATATTAGCTCGCATCAAAAGCGAATTTTTACGGGATCGCTCTAGCTCTCTGTGTTCTTATGCATATAAGTTATAACACAGAATTTAGAAAATAAGTGTTCGTGATGAATTCATACGATATTCATGGAGAAAATAAGCTTCAATAAATATAGAATTTCAAATATTATGGTATAAATAGTTTATAAAACTTTTTAAGGGAAAAAGACTTAGTATTAGGCTCGAGAAAGTACTAATTCAGTGACCTTTCAAATGTAAGAAGGTGCTGTTCTTTATTTTACCGCTTCAATAAAAAAAGCTATCTCTACAATTTTATAAAAATCAGAGGGATTTGTTATTTTACATATTAAATTTAGTATAAAGTTTACCAGAAAGCGTGCGTGTTGCCCAAAAAAAGTTGTAATTATATTTCTTGTCCTTACCTATTATTGTAAGAATTGACTTATTAACCATATTTTTGGTATAATAGAACTTCATCTAATTTTCTCAATTTTTCAAAGAGATAAATGTTTTTAAAGACTTACAACTGTGACCTACAATAGCATACAGCTAAACGTCCGTCCGCCCTTCCCTAGCCGAGGGCCTTTTCAGACGGGGAAGCACATGGTAGGCAAGGGCAGAGGGAGTCAGAAGAAGGAAGAGAGACAAGACCCAATGCTCGAGAGAAGAAGACGTATCTGCTCCGATTTACGACTTACACTTAGCTCTTCCCTTAGTCTCTAATTAAATAAAGAACTATTTACCTCACTTGCTGTGCACTTAGTCGCCGATCACCATACCGAACGTAATCCCACGTAACAGTAATTTTAGTATCAGAAGTAGGATCGGTCAAAGAATTTTTTTTCAAACTTTTCTTCTTTGAAAGCGCACATAGCACAACATCGTGAAACAAAGAGTCAGAAGGAGTGAATGAAAAAGAGGATAACCACTTAAAATTAGAGTCCAAAAAAGTGATTAAGCGTAAAAAGACAGTAATAGTAAGGAAAAAAAAATAAAAGTTAATACAGACCATAGACTACGTGAAAACAAGTCCGCGAGGTCACCTTAGGACAACCAGGGTTGCAGCTTTATCATCAGCTAGCGAAAGCGGAGAAGTAGAAAAGAAGATCCCGGAACAACCGTACAACGAAGCCAGGGAAAAAGATCGGGGGAAAATATGCAGAGAAGCGCACTCATATTTATAATCTAGACGTCAGAAACCTGGTGTGTGGAAATGTATTGTTACATTTTTTCCTCATTAACCCCCAGAATACATGACGAAGAGGCACTTATAGAATAGACCGAAAAACAAACCCTTATACTTATCCCGCATAAAAAACGCATAGATTCATCCGTATATATTATAAATTAGTAGGCTTGCAGAATAAGATGATCGGCTGCGCCAATAGTATTATTACTAACAAAATAACAAACAAAGACTTATACAGCATCCCTAATTGACAGCAAATGCGGAGAAAACCCCTTTTCGAAGGTAATTTTATATAAAGCCCAGGCATAAAAAAAAAAAATAATAAATAGAGCAGAAAAATTCCGCGTCTTACAGCCCTAAATACTATTTAAGGAAAAAATAAAAAGTTTGAGAAAACGCAGGTAAAACGGAAAGGTGACGCATGTAATAAATACGCAGTTACAACGAGAGAAACGAGAAAAACAAGATCCTAAAAATAAGAACGGATCGTAACGTCGAACCTATAAATCTCGGCACTACACTAAAAGTGGACACCGGGTAATAAAACAAGTTAGCTGGCAACAGGAAACTCTTATTCTACGATAACAGGAAATAGCAACGGTAGGACAAAGCACTGACTCACACGGACGGGGCTCGGAAAAATTCTTGGCCGATGACGAAATTTTAACGCATCAAATAGGCGAAGCGAAAGACAGAAAACTAGCACATATGTGAATAACAGACGAAGTTTACGTGAAAGACATATTAGGGCAGGACAACAGGACGACAATGGACGAAAAACAAAAGAAGTCAGGAATATTTATAAACAGGTGACAGGGACTTCTCCCATGGAAATAAAAAAAAAGGCCCCAGAACACTTAAAAACGAGTTTAACTGTAGCTTAACACACACCTAAACATCTGATTGGCCCTGATAACAGCCACCCTATAGGGATACTCTCACACGATCAAACTCTCGATGAAGAGGAAAAAGTATAAGCTGATGTTACAAGCACACTGTCGAGGGAGAATTTGAGAGATCTGCAATTGTTGATGAACAGGTCAACCGCACGGACGGCGTTTGAAACTGGATAACGGGTTGTAAGAGACCTGGCGATCTCGGCCCTAAAAATACAAGACGGATTATCAAATAGGACTAAAATTATGACACAGGAAAAAAAAAGCCACGATCCACGAGTAGGGACCGTAACGCATTACAGAGAAGGGTTACGGGAGATACCGACTACTGCATCACATAGAGAGGTCAGATTCGACGAAGCATCAATGACACGAAACGGATACAACAGAGACTTTAAGTATAAGAATGAAGACAATGATACTACACGACGTTAGACAGTAAATATCGACAGCCCTACTGCATCACCAATCCCGAAGAAGCCAGAACCAACAGAGAAAGCATGACCATACCCGGCGATATAACACATACAACACGGCCCGCTCCCCGAAGGCGTGGCCGGTCACAAGACCGAGCAGATCGCACTCACATCACTCAGATGTTCATCAGGAATGATACCTCTGTTGAACAAAGATCCGATAAAACCACTACTTTTTAAACAAATGGTAAGAACAGTGGGTCAGAGCATAGGGCCCGACGACGAAAAATTTTTCCTGGGGACACTAGTTGATAAATTGCGGGGACGAGCAGCGGCCCAATTTGCCACGTGCATATTGCAATACGACACCATAGAAGACTTCCTATACGAGCTGGCACAAACATATGGAGGTTTGGAGCAAGTAGACACGATCATAGCAAACCTTAAGGTTATTTGACAGTACGAACATAAAAGTTTCGAAAACTATACACCTAGTGTACAGGAATCACACAATAGAATAATAATGGCGTACGATACCAACATAGACTTGACAAGGGAAAGAAAGCACAGAGTTAAAATAAATATTGAATAAGAGACAATAAGATAACTAATAAATAGGCTACGACACCTTCTCCATTAAAAAGTACTGAGCACCAACCAGAGATCTCCACAAGAGGCCTTAGTATCGGCACAGCGAATTGAAAACAAGTACAGACTCCTTAATCTGGTGCATCCGATCAACAGGGCACACGTACGACTTGCAGGAAGCATGCCGTCTCCTGGAAACGACGATTTGACATACCCCTTGGCAGCCGAGACAATAGGAGAGGATAACCGCTCAAAACATGATAAGATATGTCTATACTGTAACAGACACAGTACACACACTAGAAAAGGGACTACAACAAGTTGCTATAAGACGCGAAAAACGGCAGAATGAACACTTTGGATAAAAGAACACAGATACCACAAGCCTATGACCAAGCAGCGCCACACGACGGCTGCAAATATTGCGGTCTCAAAAATTACAACGTTAAACAGTGCCAAAGTCTCCAGAAAGATATAGGAAAAGATGAAGACAACAAGGCGCAGAAAAAAAAACAGAAAATCCGGGTGCTTATGCTATGACAACTACTTAGGAATCAATCCAATATAGCAAAATTACACAAACGTACTGGAAAATAATTATAATAATAAGTACGAAGCATACAACGGAAGTAATGGTAGACAAAACGAGAACTCTAGTAGATATCAGGGATACAGCCGGGACTACGGGGGGACCAACAAAGATAATAGCTCATACAGGGGCCACGATACACTTGATAGAAACAATGGTTATTTAAGAAACTATGAAAATAACTATCATAGCAGTTACAATGCGTATAACACTAACGACTACGGCAATTAACGAAAACAAGACCAAGATGGAAACCTGCCGTATAACAGAGACGGGTTCAACGATAGAGAAAGCGACCCTCGTGCGCAGCATTCAAACTCCCAGGACGCTCGTCGTGCTTCCTAACCGTCAAGCGAGTCCCGGAAGGAGAGAAAATAAGAGAAAAAACTCTGCTAAAAGAGAATATAGTGGCTAAAGGAGACCGGCAGCAAACAGCCGGGTCATATAATGCAAGCATTGGAGGAAAATGTGTCGAAAAACAAGAAATGAAGGAGCAGAAAAAGGAAAACAAAGAAAGAACGTCACTAAAAGGAGACCCTGCGGGTAGCTCTGAAATAGCCGCAATAAAGAGACAAATAAGCCGCTCCAAGTAGATAAAATTATTACGTCTTGTGTAGGACATACGCTACCCTTATTATGCTTGAAGTGCCCACAACTAACAAACGAGTGCGCGGAATTTCACGCAGATACAGGTGCTTATGTATCAATTATAAAAATTAGTAGCCTCAATAAAGGTTCATATAATAATTATAATGAGAGAGTGTCAATAATCGGCGTGACACGCGGAGCACGGTGCACGTCCAGAACGGTAAAACTGACACCAAATAAGCAGACATTCACTATGCATATTGTCCCCAAAAACTTTCCGATATAGGTAAAAGGATTGATTGGACGGGACATACTAAAGGGATACAACGGCCATCTATGTGCTAAGAATAATTTATTAGTTTAAAGTGGCACCGAGATACCTCTGCTAGAGCCAGAGGCATTCGAAATCCACGCAAGATCGAAAAAAATCATTTTTTCGCATGTGAAAGTGAAGTGTAAAAATATTTTAGTTGGATAGGTATATCTGCAAAAATCGAATAAGGGCATTTTATTTGGTAACTTTATAGCAAACAACAAAAACAACAAGGTCTGGGCCGAATGCATTAATATTTCTGACGGACCAAAAAAATACTTGTACCTCACGTAAAATTGCTAGAATGTGAAATAATTTAAAGGGCGGAGCCGTACAGCGTCGATGGGGACGACGATAAAGGCTTACATGAGACTATGATAGGATTATCTGATTTGAACGAAATTACTGAAAAACGTAGTAAAACCGAAAAAGACGATAAGCTGAAAAAACACGGTATTTTATAAATAAAGAAGCAAGAATAGAAGAAATACTAGGACTAGCAGACATGACGGGTTATAACGGAGAAGAATCACGACATATGCTTGAATTGATAGATTTCGACATTGTGTTTGGCCTCAACAGAGAGCCTCTAAAAGCGACTAAGGTATCTAATTAGGTATCTGGCAGCACTAAGACAGCAGATGAGCGTAGAACAAAAAAAATTACAAAAGCAAGGAATAATTAAGCCATCTACGTCACCATATAACTCCAATACATGGACAGTCCCAAAACACCCGGGGCCAAAAAGAGAGAAACGTTGGAGAGTTGTGACAGATTTTAGACTTTTTAACGAAGAAACAGTTGGTTTGTGCCATCCACTTTTATTTTAAAATGATATTTTAAATCACCTCGCACCCACCCGCTACATTACCGTTATAGATCCAAAAATAGGATTTTTTTAAGTCGAAATAGAAGAAAAAGACGCTTATAAAATAGCCTTTTCAGGTCCAAAAAAGCACTACTAATATAAGCGCATGCAAATAGGATGTAGAGATGCACCAAATACGTTTAGGCGGGCAATAACATTAGCACTAGCAGGTCTTCAAGGATATGATATAGAGGTGTATATGTATGACAGAATGGTGTTTGCAGAGACAATAGAAAAACATGGAAGGAGGCTTAAGAGGATGCTAAAACCGTTAGCAGAAAAAAATTAATAACCAAACCAAAAAAGCAATAATTTTTGATGCATGAGACGAAAGTATTAGGTCACTTAGTCGGCAACGGTCAAATAAAAACAAATCCCGGAAAATTAGGTATGTTAAAGACTATCCGAGACCTACAAATGCAAAAAAAGTAGAACTAGTTTAAGGTCTCACGGTTTACTTCCGTCGTTTTATTAAAAATAACGCGAAAATAGAACAACTGATGACAGAACTTTTACTTAATGGCACGGAATTCAAGTGGCAGAAACCTTAACAAGAGGCGCTTGACACTCTCGTTAACGCTCTGTGCATCGAGCTGTACTCTTAGTGCCGGACATAAATAAGCCATTTATAGTTACAATAGATGCAGACTACGCAATAGGCGCAATGTTAAGTCAAGGAAAAATAGGTGAAGACCACCCTTGCAAATACGCATCACGCTCTCTAAAAAGTAGCGAGCTATGCTTCCCAACGTACGACAAAGAGCTGCTCGCCATAGTCTACACAAAGAAGCAATTGAGACCATACCTGTACGGACGAAAATTTACAGTGGTTACCGACCACGAGCCTCTGAAACATTTCCACACATCGAAAAAACCGGACCTGCGATTTACGAGACTGAAGGCGGAATTTCGTGGGTACGAATTCGACATTGTCTATAGGCCCAGGAGAATTAATAAAGCACCTGACGCATTGTCGCGCAACCCGACCTTAAAAGAAGAAGAGAAAAACTCTATGTTACCGCGCAGAGATTTACACGAACTTGAAAAGAAACAAGAAAAATCGGGATTTGAAGACACAAACGCTCCATCAGCAAAAATATACGAGATCCCTACAAGATAAGAGAATAGTATAATAAAAAAAAACATAAAAAAGCAAATAGAAATTTTTGATTTAGACAAGTCAGACAACAAGGTAAAGAAAAGGAAGCACCGGAGAAAAAGCAATTTAAGCGAATATGTGCCAAGCAACGACAGTGACACGGACTCGGTGTCGGAATGGCCGGAGACGGAATCACAAAGAAATAAAACACTAAAAGTAGGTAAAGTAGCAAGAAAAAGAGATTGACCACGTCATCTTGTATAACAAACTGCAAATAAAAGGAATAAGGGGGAATACAGCCAGCTGCGGCAAGTGACATTGACGATGAAATTCTATCGCAAGGGCCAATCAATAAAAAATTTGCGTACATACGGAAAGAGAAAAATATGCAGAAAGAAGTAAAGCTTACCTTTCGTCAAAAGGCACGAGGCACAAAATTAACCACGTTAAACTCGTAAACTCCAGCTAAATACAATACATAGAAAACCCGCAGAATCCTCCAATCCACTTGACCCAAAAGATAAGTCGAAGGAAATAATAATAGCACACTGCGACACACCTTCGGCAGCGGAGAACGTGGCAGAAAGAGAAAGGGAGAAACTTAAACATTTGGGGCTGGCAATTGGCACAAGCAAGCATAACAGCGCCAGCAGCCGAAACAGAAAAAGAGCGGAGAGCCAGGGATACCGTAGAAAGTACGATGACAACCGCGGGAGAGATAAAGAAAGTAAGTATGGAATAGAAAAACAGAGAGAGTAACCGGAAAAAGCCTGAGTAGAGAAAAATGCAGGTGGGCGAGCATAAACAGCCAGCTATTTCAGGTAGTGAGTCGAATGGCAGGAAAATAAACAATGACGAGCAGATTAATGACTCGCCACAGGTATAAGGGCAACTAGGAAAGAGTACCAGGCTACATAAAACAATCAAGGAGATACTTGACGATTCGATAGACAACTTTCAAGCAAAAGTTACTGTGGATGTCAAGCACCAAGATTTTGATGGAAAACCAGGAGTCAGAATCTATGCACGGGAATCCGTCGCTACCACGGCTTGATAAAGGGGCGAGCCGACGGGAAGCACAGACGA
>JAPYYV010001399.1:0-24543 GCA_030522625.1 Copidosoma aretas | reverse complement strand
GAGGAGAGGTATTCGCCAAGGCTTCGGTGGTGTAGTTGGTTAACGCGCCTTCCCGGCAAGAAGGAGCCCCAGGTTCAACTCCTGGCCGAAGCGGGTATCGTTTTTCACTGCTTTGTAAATTTCAGTTGACAAAGTTTTTTTGCACACCAGCGATTTTACTATAAAAAAGCGCGCAACTATAGCGCAATATAGATGGAAGAGGTCAATATAATAATTTGACTAATAAAATGATTTTGTTGTTGAATTTTTTTATAAGCGATTTGTTTGTGATGATTTAATGGAACTTAAACTTACTGCTTTTTTCTCGCCTATTAAAATTTTTTAAAATTAATTATAAATATGCGTTCATTAGACGATAACATTCCGTACTTTTTACTTGATATTGGAGAAGGAGAAAGTAAAACATTCGATATCCCTGATAAATGAAGAAGAAAATATATGTCAAAAATATCTAAATAACTAGATAATTTGTCAACGAAAAGTGTTATTCTTACCTCTCGCAGCGAGAACACATATTTATTAAATTATAAACTTTGAATTAAATAAAAGGATGAATAAATACATATTGTAGTATCATACATGTAACATATACAAATATTGACAAATTCGTTGATAATATTTGTACTGATTTTCTATATAAAACTCTAAATAGTACATATGAGGCGTTTTACGTCAACTCTCCAAGCGTGTGGTGCGAGTGCAAAATGAGCATACTTTTTAGCTCGCTACTATGATATTAATATACTTTTTTTACAAATACTTACAACATGATTTCGATGTATTTTTTTCTCACCTTTCAAATGCATTAATTAGTTTCCCAAAAAAATGTCAACATAATAACCAAAATTACAAAAGAAGAAAAAAAAGCGCAATAACTCACAAACTCCATTTTTAATTATTTTTAAACTAGTTTAGATCGAAAGAACTGATCTTTTTACGTTGATATAGTGATTTTAGAGAATATTTTTTTTCCTTAGGAGCAATTAAAAAAACAGAATAAAGTATCGCCCGTTCCCCTTAGCTCGGCTTGGACACTTTTGATTACTTGATATCGAATCTCTAAATTGTATACTGTTAAATGTATTTTGAGAAATTATTAATATACAATTACGTTATTTTTATTTATTAAACTTCCCATGCACTCATCTATTTTTGTGAATGACAAAAAAAATATAGTATCAAAAACATATTTGATTCTTATTCAGAGAATTTTAGTTTTTGATGCTTTGAAAACAAGTAATTGTAAAAAAAATGCCTATAGTGATACTGATAATCATAAGGACTATTCTAATTAAATAAATAAATCTAAATTCGTTAGTAACTATTGAAAAAACAAAATTACAATATTACAGTAGTAAAAATACAGATTATCCTAGCTTTATAAATCAATTTTTATGTACGTTTTTTTAACTTATATTCTTTTATGACTTTTCAGATCTTTTGCACTTTTTCTGACTAGTTAAATTCTTCGTCGTTGCTTTACTGAGCTTCGTGATAAATTTTTTTGGAAAAACGTCATAGTCGGAACACAGAGAGGTTTTTTTTAATATAAAAAATGACGCATCAGTATAAAACAATAACAAAGTATATTTGTTCAACCTACAAACACTGTGCTTCTAACTTTTGGTCCAAGGTAGCTTATTCATACTTCGAGAACACAGCAGACTACATCTGTGTTTGCTGTCTATTGAATCGCGGCGCGGCCTTTACGAATCGTGGAGCTCAGGCGAACGCGCGATACTTTATTTTGTTTTTTTTATTGCTCCAAAAAAAAACATATCCTTTAAAATCGCTACACCGACGTAAAAATACCAGCTCTTTCGATCTAAACTACTTAAAAAAATTAAAAATGGCATTTTTGAGATACTGCGCTTTTTTTTATTCTTTTGTTATTTTGGAGGTTATGTTGACAATTTTTTGAAAAACAGATTAATGCATCTGAAAAGTGAGAAAAGAATACATCAAAAACATGTTCAAAGTATTTGTAAAAAAAGTATTTTAATAGCATAGTAGCGAGCTAAAAAGTATGCTCATTTTGCACTCGCGCGACGCGCTTAGAGAGTTGACGTGAAACGCTCCATATACGTGAAGGTCTACCACCTTTAAAAATTTAAACTGTTGTGATATAAATAAGAAATTTGGGTAAATTTGACTGAGAGCCGACGGCAAATATTCTCGGTTATAACCGATCTGCACCAGGATTTAGGCACAAATAGAGTGAATATACGCCAATAAAACGGTACAAACTTGCTTTGACACAACCATTGTCGAAAAATCAGTCATTGTTTCAGTTATTACCAATCCGCATAAATGTATATGCGTCAGTAAGGATTTATCCTATACTTTTATGTTCAATTCACTTGGCATGTCAAAGCCATTCCAAAATAAAACTTGCCCCGTCCGAACAGTCACAAAATAATGTTAATAAGGTTAAACGGCCATGATGCTGGAGCGAGAGAGATTCACGATCGCAGCAGACAGCGGTATCGGCTGCATTGTGGCGAGGCCGTACGATCAAAATTTTTAAATTACGATGGTTAAATTATTCGATGCTGGATACATTTTTTTTTTTTTAGTTTGATAACCAATATTATAACGAACTCGGTGCCCTGTAAATATTATCCATATTGTTTTTCTCTTGACCTTTAACACATCACCCATTTCATAAGTGAACCATATAAATATTTGTACATAAAAAATAATACGATTGTCATATTGGAATAGAAAGGTGGAAACTGTAGATAAGATGGTGGGTATCGTTCACATACATATTAATACAGCAGAATACAGTTACTGAGAAAGGACGATAAATAGGATTTCTTGGTGTGAGGTCTTTGATGGTATTAAGATAAAATCGCCAGTTGCTACAGTAATGTAACATTTTTGAAGTGAACAAACAGTGTCTTTAGTAAACTGGCTTACCCACACAGCATTTTAAGTTGCCACAATACTGCCGAAAAATTGCGGCAATATCTCATTTTAATATTGTAGCAATATTTTTAGAGCGTTAAAATGGCTTACCTAATTATATTGCAGCAATATTGCAGCAACATAAGTATTAATGTTGCAGCAATATTTTACAAATATTAGTTATAAATTTGAAGCAATACATTTATAATATTGATGCCATATTATTTAAATGTTGATGCAATATCTTACCAATATTCTCAAAAATTTCGATACGAAATTCGCCAATGTTGCCATAACATTGTTATGATATTTTTTGATGAGCACACATAATATTGATGCGATATACTACAGATGTTTTTTCACGAAATTCCGTCAATATTTAGGCAATGTTGCTGGTACATTAAACAATATTGTTACAATACTCCATTATATTGCTGCTATATTTACGCAATATTTCCAATATTTGATTTTATTATTCCCATAATATTGTAAAATTACTTTTTCGGCGAGTATGCGCAATATTGCAGCAATACTACAGATATATTTTTACAATATTACTGCAATATTGAGGCAATGTTACTGGTACATTAAAAAATATTACAGCAGTATTGTTATACCACTCGATAATATTGCTGCAATATAAACGCAAGATTTCCAATATTTGCGTTTAATATTGACATAATATTGTAACAAAATTTTTTTGGAGTGTATGTGTATAATTGCAGCAATACTACAGAAATATTTTCACAACATTACTATAATATTGAGGCGACGTCACTGGTACAATAAGAAATATTACAGCAATATTGTTCTACTACTCCATAATATTTCTGCAATAGAAGTATTTCTGTACCTCCCCATTTCTTTGGGTATATAGCTCCCCAACCCTTCCCCTGACTCCCACTCAATCTCACGCGTAAAATCGTGTGGACGGATACTGAAAAGCACAACCCTGTACAAAAAAAAATTTAGGCGTAGGGAAGCACTATTTGCTTTGAGCTCCTTTCGTCCAAAGAGATCGGAAGTATAGTATATCGAGAATGCAAAGGCGCTAGCGTCACTAAGTTGGAGCGCAGTCGGCACAGGCTAATTGATGCAGAGCAGAAGAGACTCTTAACTGGTAGTGATACTCTACTCACTGGGATCGCTACGGCCTTAGTCTCGAAGTGGACTCGTTCTAAGAGCACACAGCTCTTTGTGTACATAATATGTATGCATAACATACCAGCATTAGTTTAGCCTAAGCTCGAAACAGCGGTGTTGGCACTTCTAGGTATTTGATGCAGTACACTTCAAAATTGGAATGTACTGTGTACTGAATGACTTGGCTACCCTCCAATGTCTTTAGATAAAAGGAGCTTGAATCAAAGAGTGTTTCCCTACCTCCAACTTTCTTTCCGTGTGATGAAACGGCTAATATAGATTTTGGTTCAAACTAGACTTATTGTAATAATATGTTCAAACGTGTTGCACTTATTAAATAATGGGAAACTACGATCTTAGAGCAGAATGAAATACATCAGTTCATTATTTTTATTTTATAAATATTATTTTTTTATACGATCAAGCTGGGGAAAAAATATACATCACAAGAAATACACTTATAAATAAGAAAAAAATGTTTTACATGACAAAAATTTAACATTTATTGGAAAAATTTTGCAGATTTTTGCTGCAAAATTGATCAAAACTTTATTGTATTAATTGGTTTAAGGAACAATGCAGCTTGATTCCAACTTTTGTGCAAAATAATAATTGAAAAATATTACGCTAAAATTGGATACTCCAACGGCTATTTTCCGATGCTGCAGTTGTCGATTTTCAATAGACTTGCCATATTTTGCGGTATTAGCGTTTGTAGCTATTTTATTTAATATATCAAACACAATAAACAGATGTGTTACTTGCACAACGTTACAGGTATAGAAGTGTAAAAATTGAATTATTATATAGTTTGTAAATTTTGCAATAAAAATGCATCACAACAACACCACTCTTATATTGCTCGATTATTTCAACAATAATTCAGCACAACGATTTTACGTGAATATTGCAAATATTATGCTGAAATGCAATAACAGTAAATATTGAAATATTGTCTTAGTGTTGTCTAGATATAGTAATACAATGGTTAATATAACAAATTTTTTCAATGACTTTAAAAGATTATACATATGAGGAAATCCAATCCAAATTTGCACTTACACGTCAAAAAGAAATTAAATTTTTTTTCAAGGCACACCTTTGAAATTTTTTTTTCTCGTTCTATGCACCATCAGAAAAAAGGGAAAAATCGTGTACAAGAAACTTGTGATACGGTATTTTGTGGAACAGAAGATTATGATATTTAATTTTTGAAAAATGCTGGATGAGCAAGGACGTGTACTGCCTTATTTAACCAGCATCTCGTTTTAATGCTATACAACATCAAGTGTCTTTTTTGAAATGAATCTGTCTTGATAATTAAACAGGGTGCTATTCCTCAACAGGACTCAATTATTAAAAAGGTGACTCTAACAATGTAGTTTTCAACAGAAAAATATGCAAATAACTCACAATTCAAGTTCCAAAAAAACATTACTATGAAAGTTTATGTTGATAGTTTATCATCTTACATTAAATATCTTATATAATATAATAGTGAGTATTGCAAATAGCATCATAAAAAATTATAGATTATAAATAAAAACATGAATCAGACATTGCAGTAATTTTTTTATATTCACAATCGCTTATTTCGAAAACATTTTTTCTGGCTGTAATAATGGGTTCATCTGTTTTACATAGTACCTGTGTTGGAAATACATTGTAAACTTTATTATTCTTTGGCCGACGGAGATATTTTTTCATTTTCTCTAAAAATTTAACAGTTAATGCATTTTTACCAATTTTCTCAATTTTTCCAGGATATTACTGATCGTACATTACTATCACCCAATAAAACTGGTTGTAAACATTATCGAATTGACAGTACAGTAACACATCACGTAAACTTAACTGTAATTATTGTTTATAAATATCATGATATTACACCCTTTCAATCAATTAAAAGTTTCAAAATTGGAGAGTGGGTAATAGTAATGAACGATCAAGGGTATCGTGGACAAATTGTAAAAATGATTAAAAATGCATTATTTATTAAATTTTTAGAGAGAAAGAAAAAATGTTTCTGTTGGCCAAAGAATAATGAAGTTTACGATGTATTTACAACACAGGTAGTATATAAAACAGATGAGCCGATTAGTACAGCCAAAAAAAATGTTTTCGAAATAAGCGAATATGAATATGAAAAAATTACTGCAATGTCTGATTCATGTATTATTTATAATCTATACTTATTTATTATGCTATTTCAATACTTACTATTATATTATACAAGATATTTAATGTAAGATGATAAACTATTAACTTAAACTTTCATAGTAATGTTTTTTTGGAACTTGAATAAATTGTTAGTTATTTGCATATTCTTCAGTTAAAAACTACATTATTAGAGTCACCTTTTCAATAATTGGATCCTGTTGTAGATTAGCGTTCTGTTTAATTATCAAGACAGATTTCTTTTAACAAAGACACTTAATGTTGTACAGTACTAAAACGAGATGCTGGTTAAATAAGGCAGTAAAAATCCTTGCTCACCCAGCATTTTTCAAAAGCTGAATATCATAATCGTCTGTTCCACAAAATACTGTGTCACAAATTTCTTGTGCACGATGTTTCCCTTGTTTCTGATGGTGCATAGAACAAGAAAAAATATATTTCAAAGGTGTGCCTTGAGAAAAAATTTAATTTTTTTTTTTGATGCATCACTGCAAATTTGGATTGGAATTCCTCATATAACGAATACGTATTCAATGATCGTCAATATATTGCTGATGTTTCGCTATAATTAATCGTAAAAACCGATTATGTCAGTTTGTTACTGCAACGTTGCAGTTATATTCTTGTGCAATATCATATGATCTAATATTAAGATTTTGTAGCAATATTGCACTGCAACAGATGTACTCTAATATTCATATAATATTATCTCAATATTGCAGCACAACAACTTCACCTAAATACTGCTCATGCCTTGCAGCAATATTGCGCGAAAACAGTCAATATTATAATATTGTCACAATGTTGCCCATAGTAATGTACTGCAAATATCGATATGCAATATTGCTGCAGTAATGCTACAATATTGCGAAAAAGCGCATTTTATTAGGTTGTTTTAGCAACATTGCAGTTATATTACTGTGGAATATAATATTATCTAAAATTGCTGATATATTGTTGTATTGTAGCAATATTGCGCTGGAAAAGTTGTATTCTAATATTTCTACAAAGTCGTCTTAATATTACTGCACAACAATTTTACCTGAATATTGCTGATGCCTTGCAGCAATATTGCCCGACAACATTCAATATTATAATATTGTCCTAATGTTTCCTAAGTAATATGCCGCAATCGTTGATATGCAAAATTTCTGCAGTGCCACTACAATATTGCGAAAAAATTCATTTAATTAGGCTGTTTTGTAATATTACAGTTATATTGCTGTGCAATATTATATTATCTAATGTTTTTAAGATATTATAGCAATATTGCACTGCAATAGTTGTATTCTAATATTTCTATAAAATCATCTCAGTTTTGAAGCACAACTATTTTATCTGAATATTGCTGATGCCTTGTAGCAATATGGCGTGACAACAGTCCATAAGTATTAAAATATTGTCTTAATATTTCCTAAGTAATGTACTGGAATGATTGATACGCAGTATTTCTGCAGTATTGGTACAATATTGCAAAAAAATGCATTGAATTATGTTGTTTTAACAACATTGCAGTTATATTTCTTTGGAATATAATATGTTCTAACGTTGTTGATATATTGCAACAATATTGCACTGCAATAGTCTTATTCGCATATTTCTAAAATATCATCTCAATATCGCAGCAGAACTATTTTACCTGAATATTGCTTATGCCTTTCTGCAAGATTGCGCGACAACAATTAATATTATAATATTGTGTCAATGTGGCCTGAATATTGCACTTTCTTTTAATATACAATATCAAGACAACATTTGTGGAATATTGCAATTTTAAGCACCGGTTCGCAACATTGTTCGAATATTGCCCCAATACTTCAACGGATGCACAATATTGCAGAAATATTGCAGCAATGTCGCAATATTGTGGCAAGTTGAAATGCTATGTAGGTAGTGTAGCGCACTGTGAATCTTCCACGTATTAGACCTAATATATTTCTGGCTAATAATAAAATTATTCGTCACTGTGTCTGATTAAATGTTTTTTTTGTTTTACAAGTTTTTTAAGATGAACTGTTTTACGTAATCCAGATTTTCGCGAGACTCAGATCAATATCTTACATTCTTAATGTTTATGAACTATAATGTTTACAGTTAAATCCAGCTTAAAAGTCTGTTTAACATATTTAATAGTATAAAATTAACAAGGATGTTACAAATTCGATGAAAGTTATTGTTTTTGATCAAAGACCAAATCAAGATTATGGTCAAGACCAAAATCAAGGGCTACCTTAACTATTTCTATTCATCATCAAAAACCTCCAATTAATAAACTCAAAAAAATAGTAATTTTTTACTTTAGTAATTGAGAAATAAAAGGTGTTATTTTGAAGTTTCGAGAAAATCTCGTACGATGCTAACGATACATTTCCATATTGGAACATTGCATTTTAAACATTGCATTGTTAGATACGTTAAGCAGAATGAATATATTTTTTGTAATCATTAAAGTTTAAAAAATTTTAAAGCACACCTTTATGATGTGACAATTTCATTCTTAATTGTAAATCAGTCTCGGGCATACGTCTATTGTAATATATCACTACACAAAATATTTTGACAGACCGTTTTTTCAACGCGCACAACAATCTTTAATACGTACATTATGATTAAAGAATGTCCTTAACGCATTATGCGTGAGTTTGTTACTAAGTTTTAATGCACAATTAATTATGAACATTGAAAGCCGTTTCAGATGACAAAAATGGGGCTTCATTAGGATTGCATAAAATCAGACTATTTTTTTGTGCATATTGCGCTTAAACAACATCAAACGCTTATATAATTTACAAGTACCACAAGACTACGAAATACTAAAAGACAAATATATTTATTCAGTGCTTCATAATTCCAGAGCAAGTTTTATTTTGGAATGGTTTGGACGTGCTGAGTGAATTAAACATAAAAGTAGAGGATAAATCCTTTCTGACGCCCATACTTTTATGCGGGTCGGCGATAACCGAGAAAGTGACTGATTCTTCGACACTTGCAAAATTTTTCTTATTTTTTCGGAATTACTGTGCTAAAGCAAGTTCGTACCGTTGTATCGGCGGATATTTATTCTATTTTTGCCTAAATTCAGGTGCGGATCGGTTATAACCGAGAAAATTTGCGGTCAGCTCTTTGTCCATTTCTGATGTTTATAGTATGGTTAAAAATTACAAAATTATCAATATATAATATTGAAGCATCAATAATAACCAGTGAAAAGATAAGATGAAGAGTTTTTATACCAAATGTTACTTTAAATACTGGACATACACCTTCGTTACCATTTATTTTATACAGGAAGAAAATCTATTTAGCATTTGCATTAACTATGACAATAAATAAATTAAAGGGCCAAACATTCAATAAAGTTGGTCTATATTTCAAAAAACCACTGTTTTTATATGGCTGATTGTACATTGCTTTATCTAGATGCAAAACTAAAGATGGTATTTACATGTAAAACTAAAAGAAAAACGATTTTTTTTTTTTTTTTTTTTTTTTATTGACCAAAATATAAAAGTCAGTACAAGATATTGTAGTCAAAAATATTATTTAGAAAGAAATTATTAAATTTAAAGTTGATTAATTACGCCGTTTTGTATGACTACAAAAATTAAATTTTTTATCTTGTAGGGTGAACCTTATAGTTTAATATTAGTACACTTTATATGATATGGAACGAAACTTAATAAAAAATAATCATACAAATATTTTTACTATATTTAATATTGTTATATGACATTATGCAATAATATTTTATAAGCGTACAGAAATTATATATTTAAAACCGATACATATTTAGATAAAACTTTATTTTAGATGAAAATTCCTGTAAATAATGTTACGTCTATTAGTTTTTCCAACAAAATATAGTTATGATATAATTACTTTTATTTGTATTAAAAATAGTGATGCTTCGTATTCGGTACGCTCTTCGCGCAAAACCCTGTTAAAATATTTTCCTTATTATACCTGAATGTACTATTCATGAATTTATTCCGGAATACATACATACGTACACACGTAGACAATTAAAATTGACACATAAAATTATTTCTCATAAATTGTTCAAATATAGTTAATACATAGAATAAGTTTAAATGTTTTGCTAAAAAATGTAAATAATAACAACTTATTTTTGTCATCAGAGTTCTTTTAATTTTGCTAATAATTATTTGTAATTTTGATTATTTTAAGAGGACGTGGGAGGGAAAAGTTATGTTTAACGAGAGGCACTTGAAAGCCAATTCACCGTTTCATACTTTTCTCCTCTCCTACGGAATGTAATTGCATCAAATTTTGGAATTGGTCTCAAAATTAATAGAGGAAGGGCGCTCAACTCTTATTTTTCCAAAAATACTTGAAAATAAAATAATTTTTGGTTCATACAATACTTTTATGTGGCAAGGTAGCAGTGAGTTTGAATTTTTGTATTGTTTGTGAAAAATTATCAGAGATGGCAAAAAAATGAGTTGAGCGCGCTAGTGTGACATCTTTATTACATGTTTCGAGTATTTTCGTTCAATTTCATTAAGTGAATTTTTTCAAAGTTTGCAACGGATTATACTAAATAATAATTTTTTCTGTCAATATATATATATATATATATATATATATATATATATTAGATTTGTCGGTAAGGCTAGGGGTGGTTCCATATATGTATAATATTTTTTAGCAGACAATACGTCACGCCCATCATACACGCAGCTGTCTGCAGCAGTCAATGTAACTAAGTATACTGCATGCAGGAAAAGTATAATTATTTAGAATAGTATTAAACATTTTTTTATGAGTGTAGTTTTTGTATCGAATTTATTGCGATGAGTATACTTACCCGTGCAAGTGCACGTAGAAGCAGACTCAGAAGTTATACGCATCATCTGTGTAGTGTACAACTTATATAGTAAACGGAATGGTATTGTGGTAAGCTACTGCTATAATGTTGCTTACCTTCATATAAGAAAGTGATCATATATCAATAAGTTTATTAAATGTTTATATCGCAGGAGTTACTCGATAATTGTGATTATTCAAAGCTGAAGTGCAGCGTTAGGTGAGATAGATAATCAGCGATGACTAACCTAACAGCTTAGCTTTGCGAGTACACAGGGATTTAAAGTTCTCTATCATATGTAGACCATGCATTATCCAATATTTCATACAATTTGATGCAATGTCTTTTTCATTAGGGTTGACCATCACTGCTTGTGCATTACCTATATTGCCTGTTAATGAATTCAAGAACATCACAAAGAATATCATATTTGAAACGACGTCTTCATGAAGTTTTTGGGATTGCTGCAGAAATTTCAGACTAATCCAGGGCTTGATCTACAAGGACTGTGTTTAATTTAAAATAATCTACCCTAGTTTAATCTTTAAATTTATTATGTTACTGTTTTGTATCGAGTAATACTCAAAGCCTCAAACAGTGAATCATAATGGTTTGATTGACTCATGATTGTGTAATTTGTTTGTTATAGTGTCCCCACAAGTTGATCAAGGTGCTGGAAGAATATGGCTACCAGATTTCAAACTGAAAAATGATTAGAACAAAACGTATAAATTTTGAAGTAGTAAGGCACAATGTTGTAATCATCTCATGAAAAAGTGGTCTTTTTGTAGTCACCCTATGGTTAATGATGGTATCACAATACACGCAGCCTGCAAAGTCATTGAAGATTCTCCAGGTTTGGATGTGAGAAGATAAATTCGTTTCCGAGCTAACTTAGTCCAATTCACCGTAACTGGAAGGATGCAGTACGAGTACCTGCTCGATGCCAATGAGGTTATGAATAAGAATCCATATCTCAAGCTGTACATCAACAACCTAACAAGTTTTTACAAGTGGTTATACTTTTTGATTCTCTGAGTTTCTTGATAGTCAGCTCCATTTTATTTTTCAGAAACAAAATTCTTGTCTACTGTCTATACTAAGAATTACAAGTTGTGGATTTTTATCACATGAAATTTACATTTATAGATGTCTGGTCACATGCCAGAATTCAAATTTTGTTCTTTTGATTGCAACATTTTGCAAATACATTTTTCATGTTTGAATTTGTATTTTCAGCAATTTTGCACTTTTATAGTTTTCCTCTAGGAAGCTAAGAAAAAAAGTTATACTTGATTCTAATTTTGATCATCTGCCCTTTGACCGATGGCAATTTGTTCTTCATAAAATGTGTTCTAACTTTTTTTCAAAGCTTTTTAGGAAAAAACAAGAAGAGTAATAACAATTGAAAATTGCAATTCTGCTCCAAAATGATGCTTTCTTAAATACCTTTACATACCAGGAAAAAAGTTGAATCTTGGCATTAATTTTTTATGTCCACAGCTGAAAGTCAGTTACAGCAAAGATTCAACTTTTTACCTGGTACGTAAAGGCTTTCAAAAAAGCATTATTTTGGAGCAAAACTGCAACCTGGACAACTTCATATTCTTCATATTTTTTCCAAAAAAGCTTAAAAAAAAGGTTAAAACACATTTCATGAACAACAAACTTTCATCGGTCGAAGGGAAAATGATCAAACTAGAATTAATTATACCTTTTTTTCGCTTCTAAGAGGACAAAAATAACAGTTGTAGAGTTGCTGAAAGTGCAAAATTATAGACGAAAAATAAATTTTGGAAATTATTTTTATCATGAGACTAAAAGACTGATTCTGGCGCTAACTACAGACACCTACAGAAATTGGTAGAAACTTTAAGGAAATGTACACCCTAAGATCCATCAAAAATCATTAAAACTGGCAGCAGATATGTTTCATAAAAATAATAAAAATTGCAATATTTCATAGTTCTTTTTTTCTTCCAGAGATAGGCAAGCTGAAGAATTAGAGGTGGCTTTCACCCAATGAGGAACATGGACATAAGTTACACGTGCATGGCCATGTTCAAATAAAATACACAGAATGTTCACATTGAATGAGCAAGTGTATCATTTGACCACATGATTTCAGGTGTATGAATTAATGTTCTCATTTTGTGGATCAATGGAAAGTGTCAGAATCCTCTGTCAAAAGAATAACATTTTGGAATAATGCTTACTTTGTTTTATTGTGCTGGCTCCATCTCAACATTATATGCCATGATTATATTTGTGAAGTTTGGAACACTTAAATTTCTGATCAGAAATTTGAGTCCAGTCACCTGCAAACCTGTACACCTGCATGACCATGTAAAAATTAAACACACAGTATGCTCAATTAACTGAGCAAGTGTATCATTTGAATACATGATTGCAGGTGTCTGAAAATTCTGATAGTTGGAATCAAATTCAAGTACCAAGATGTTCCATCTGGGGAAAGAAAATAGTAGTAGGAAGACTTAAAATTATTTGTTGTTAATGGCTGGTTTGAAACTCAAGATTGAAAATAATTATTGATGTATAAAATTATGCAACAAAACTTTAAAATATGCAGTTTGATTTCGGTAACATACATGACACCTACAAGACCATGTGCAAATGAAATTCACAGAATACTCAAACTAAATGAGCAAGTGTATCATTTGAACACATGAATGCAAGTGTAAAAAGTGAAATGGTGTGGATCAATAAAAGTTTCAAGATATTCCATCTGGAAGAGAACTGGAGAAGCATATTCCTCGAAAGACATGTGATCAACTGTTTTTTGTAGATGGCTTCAAACTTGAAATTCAAAACAAATACTTGACGTAAAAAACAGAAGTTCTCCACTTTTTAAATAAGGAGTACGAGTCCAGTCACCTGCAAGACCATGTGCAAATGAAATACATAGAATGCTCAAACTGAATGAGCAAGTGTATCATTTGAACACATGAATGCAAGTGGAGAAATTCAATTGGTGTGGATCAATAAAAGTTTCAAGATATTCCATCTGGAGGAGAAAAATCTTTCTGGATAAACATGAAATCCTCTGTTATTAATTGCTGGATTTAAACTCAAGATTGGAAATAATTATTTGATGTGTAAAATTAAAGTGCTCAGAATTTCAAATGAGAAGTAAAAGTCCAGTCACATGTACAAAAAACCAGCATGATCATGTGTAAATAAAATACACAGAATGCTCAAATTGAACGAGCAAGTACATCATTTGAACACATGATTTCACGTGTCTGGAAATTCCAATTACGCCAATCAAAGAAAAGTGTCAAGATTATCCACCTGAAGAAGACGAAAATTTAGAAAAAAATGTTGACTTTTTTTTGAGGCTGGCTTCAAACTCAAGACTGAATATGATCAATAAATGCATGAGATTGAAGTATCCTAGTTGTGAACAAAAATTGCAGAATATTGAGCGAGTTTATATTTTGGAATTTTAAGAATTGGGCATTTAAAAAAGTTTGTCAGCGCCACCTACTGGATTGAAGAACTAGGTTGTACTTTTTCTCTCATCAACGTTTGTAAGGAAGGTTAGGTATTTGGTTTTTTTAAGTTGGTGGCCCTGCGCTTAATTGACTAGTTCCCTCCCACGTCCTATTAATCGTAGTCAAACAAATATTTCCTGTATTGAAGAACAGTAAGATAAGCACGATTATCGCAGAAACTATTAAATCTCAATTTCTTTTATAATGTTATAACATTTTTAAGATAACCTAAAATGTTTGCCCAAATGATAATGAATTCTCAAAATGTCTACTTAGAATTGGTAAAGGGAAAATTAGGACATTTATAATCCCTGATGTGAAAAAAATAATACATATTGTCAAAAATTTTCAATACTGTGGATAATTTTTCAATGGATAGTGTAATACTCACTTTTTACAAAGAGTATACAAATTTTTTAACGAATAAATTTTAAATCAAATAAATAAAGAGACAAAGTTTTATTAAAGCATTAATAATGCGACACGTAAAGGTGTCGATGAATCTGATGATATTTATACTAATTTTCGGATTGTAATTTTTAATAGTATTCGTGAAAGTCTACGTCTTCATCAACTTAATTTAAAAATTTACTTAATGATGATGTTAATTCGAAATTTAAGTATATCTAATAAGCTTTGTAATGGAAAAAGATTAAAAATTACAAAATTGTTCAAACACAACATTAAGCTGAAATTATCACAAGAAGATAGTTTTCGTCAACTCAGACAAGATCCGTTAGGAACAAGGAATATAAATAAAAAGAAAGATTTTTTTTTGGTATTGCTATATTTTGTCGAGGGATTTGTCGACCTTTTTAAGCTTTATGAACAACTAAAAAAACTCAACAAACAGTTTAATACTAATAATTATGCAACACACACTTGATAATAAAGTAAAACTAGAATTACTAAACTATGTATCACATGTCTTACCTAATAAGGTCATCTAGTTTGTCAACTAAGAAACCGTAGACATAAAACCCGTAAAAACATAATCGCCGCGTTTTTAGATTTGATAAATTCCCCCATCAATAGTGTTGAATTAAAAACGTTTTGATCTATCAAATAAAAATATAAAGACTCTTAACGCGCAACAATATTATAATTTTGTTCCTATACAAGTTTGGATACATTATCGCAATCGATAATATACATGTGTGTCTTCTGACAATTTCTTTCAATTTTCTTCTAACAAATATTCTAATTATTTTTTAAAGCAGATAAGTTATATTCGACAATATTTCTAAGATTATGTAAATTCATGGCAGATTCCTTTTTTATCATTTCAGTTTTTAATATCTCTGAAAAATGTGCTTTTGTCGCGATTCGTTTGTTTTTATAACGCGATGTAAGCAATGTCCAAGCAGTATCGAAATTACTATGAGTAAATTGTACATTACTAATGATCTCGCTAGCTTTACTTCTTGCACGGATTTTAAATAATGAAGTTTTTCTGCATCTTGATGAACCGTTTGTAATTACAAGAGTTTGAAATGAATCACGAAACGGAACCCATTCCGTATGTTTACCTGAAAATTGAGAAATAGTTAACTTGGGTAAATTAACGTATACATTTGCTTGATGCACTGGTACTGGCGACGGGAGAGCATGAATGCTAGCTTTATGATACTAGTAGGCTACTTGATTCTTTGCCGTGATATATTCATACTCTGCCTTTTATTAGTCTATTATTTGAAGTATTCTTGTTCAGAATGATCCACCTTTGTAGCTGAGAGTCGAATCTTTTGATCAGTCGAAGCACAATCGATCGAACGCTTTTCTAGATGAGAAGCCCGACTTTAAAGAATAGGCACAATTCGATGTTCCTCTTTCAAAGACTGTGTAAAGTTAATAGCAAGAAACAAGGTTTCTATTCATAGCTATATTTTTACTAGCATAAGGAGTTGCGAGTTTCTCTTGTGTAGTTTCCTCTGTTTCCTTATCTAGTTTGTTGACGACGAGAGTAACTTTGGGAGGTAATTGCTGACCAAGGATTGCGTGCGAGAGAACACGAATATGACTATAAACAAGGGCTACCGGCGAGCCGCATGCAAGAAGTACGTGCGAGAGAGCACGAATTTATATGTATAGAAAGGCTGTAGGCACGTCGCATGCCAAGCCGTATGTGCGAGAGAGCACAAATCTATATGTATACAAAGGCAAGCCGCGCGCCAAGGTGTTTGCAACTTTTACTTCTTTTAAATTTTCGAGAGACATGAATAACGATACTCATAATGGCCGTCGTTTTTACCTGAAGCAAGAAGATGGAAGACGAGCACGTGTGTGGGCTTCGGTGGTGAATGATGGCGCTCTTCTTTATGATAACACGCTTTTCTGATATCTATTTTGATCGAATGATGACTGAATGACTCAATGTGCTGAAATGCCTCCGTAGGTGTCCATACCATTCCTGTAGAAAGCTTTGTCGAGACTCTTGTTACCGTTTGTATGTGATAGTTCTTGAAGCCTTAACGTTAGTAAGCTTCTGCTACCATAGTGAAGCAGTAAAAAATGTAGGATGGAGGTAAATCATATTCGAATTGGAGAAACAATCTTTAAACTATGTCTTTTATTAAACGAAAAACTCCTAGTCTACAGCACATTGCTTTACACAGGTCGACTTGTCCACTTTACACACCCACACGCACCAGTATCGTGACGAGAAAATGAACTTTTTCATGCCTTTGTTTTATCATATACTGGATTCATACTGAAGCGGGCGCGTTATCGTGAGCCACAAACTTCACGCACGACCGAACTCTCGCATGCCGAAAACCAGACTCGACTTCTTCTTCCATGCTCTACAGCCAACGGCACAATGCCGCATACTCACATAGCTAATAAACACGCATAGTGAGCAAGAGATACACACTATACGCAAGCAGAAGACTCCATCGAGAGCAGACAGGCACGACATACATTCAATGCATATATATACACCCGAAAAACATTCACACATCAGTTTTCGAGACTTACTCTCCAACAATCTCAAACAGAACGGGTTTTTTTCATTCATGAAATCACGCCTAAGACTTAGTTGATTTATTCCAAAATTTTATCCAGTTCCAAATTTGTTATAAAAAATGATCTGATAAATTATTTTAAATCATATAACAACATATACAAATTCAATTTTTTAAAAATAACATTCAAAATATTTTTTTTTTTTTTTATATATCGATCATTACCCTAAGGCTCAAACATGGCGTTTTGACAACCATTGTTGTATTACGCCATACGGTATATAGCTCGGTTTTATTAATCGGTAGGTTTTTATCGGTAGGTAGGAACAGTGGTTAGGTACAAGAACGATTTCCACCCTGGCAAAAACTTCTTCATTTTTTGAAAAAATCTTTGCCCAGAGTGAGAATCGAACCGGGCCATCAAGATCAGCAAGCAGACACTCTACCAACTGAGCCATCATGCGGCTATTTAAAATATTTATTTTAGTAAGCAAGCATGTAATGATTTCAGTAACCGCGAATGTTCAGTATTTTATTCCTCAATATTTTGATATATTTTAATTTTGTTATCTTATCAATGGATGTATACATGTAAAAATAATGTGATTATTTCTAAGATATAAAATTGTTATGTATACATCGCAAAACTTCGGTTCGTCATAAATTACCGTCGGTATAGGTAACTAATAACTAATAAAGACTTCTGGAAAACATGTAAGAAAGGTTTTTTATAGTGTTTACAATAAAAAAATACCATTCTTAGAAAAAGTATGCCTGTGTGTGTGTGTGTGTGTGTGTGTGTGTGTGTGTGTGTGAGATAAAGGCTTGGAAAAAAAAATTGAATTTATTCCTTTTTATGTATTTTTTGGCGATTTTTGATGCTCAAAAAACAGTTTTTGCTATTTTAAGGGTGAAAAAATCTAATTTTAATTTCTTATAGTAACATTTTATAAAGCATCTGATCAGCTTTATCATTCATTTCAGACTATGATTGATCTTTTGTAATTATTGAGATTCTCGGATTTTTTTGAAAAATCATAACTTGAAACTTACACGAAAATTCAATAGTATTTTTTCAAAATTTTTACTACAGTACGTGTACAGATTTTAATAATAATTTCGATTAAATTATTGATATTTTTTGTGAAATAAAATAATTTTTGCAATGTCTTTTGTAATATTTAAGTAAAAAAATTCTAATCTCATTTTTAAATGATTCCACTAGAGATTAGAAAAATAGCTTTTTTCCATTTTGAATAATCCTGATACATTATTAAATTCTTTTCAGTAACACAAAAAGCAGAAGATTATTTTTTCAGAAACGTTTTTGCTGATTCATCAAGAACGGTTAAAAGTACGTTTCAAGAATTTAATTATTATAAAATATTGTAATATTTCAGTACGATGTGTGATTTTATGCCTTAAGTAAAAGGATGTTGTCAAAATAGAAAATTTATAGTTTTAATATCATCTTAATGACTTCAACAATAATTATAAACCCTATCTCGATTTTTATTCTGCACAGTACAAATCAAATTACTCTGGTTATATATTATTGAAAATATCTTATAAAAATTATGAAGAAATATACTGCTGTTTATGAAAATGTTACGGCGAATATTTATTATAAGGTTAAAACCAGAAATATAAAATGTAATTAATTTATTTTATTTTAACACAACATTCGTACATAGGGTGCTGGCACGTGCAACTGATCTGCAATTAACTCATACTTATCATTTTACATGCATTACGTAGACTATTTGACTGCAGAAAATTGTTTTGTTATTTATTATTCACCCCTGAACTAATAAAATCTTTTTATAAGTGACTAAAGACCCACATATAACTAGAAATTTTTAAGTTAACATGCAACGTTATTTTGGTATTTATCAAGAAATTTTGGATAACCGTGCATTGAGTTACTCAGAAATTTTATTTTTCACGCATGAGGCTCAAATGATTGATGAAAGAATTTTGAGTAACAAATTATCTACAGCTAATAAATGACCATAAAATATGGAAGAACAAAAATATTTTCAAAAACTGCTGTTTCGAATGATTTTAATATGTTATGAAAACTGTATAAACTTTTAAAAGTTGCACTAAAGTCAAGGGAATGGTAGAAAATTATCTTGTTAAAAATGTATCATCAAATGGGCAATCTCTATAAAAATGGAGTTATCACATTCTGGAAAAAAGATACTTTTCGAAAATCGTATTATATAAAGCTCAGCGATTTGAGTATCTTCTATCATTTGATATTTTATATATTTGTATTTTAGATCTTTAAATAAAAATTTCTTGCTTATAACATATTTAATGAATTAAAAATGAAACATAAATGATTATTCTAAAACGGTACTTAAGAATCAAGTGCTGTACTGGAAGTCATTATAAGGACATGGTGATGATAACAAAGATAAAGATTATCATAATAATAATAGTAGTGATTATGATAATAGGGACAACGATGATACTATATATATATATATAATTTCCCTTAATTATAAAGTTAATTCGTGTGGAGCATAAGTAAAAGCCCCCCCCCCCCACGCCCTTCTCACTAAAAGTTTTCGGAATAAAATTTCATGTAAAAATAAACTGAAAACACGCCTATTATGCAACTTTTTCATGGACAAGACCACCCCCCTCCGCCTACGCCGCGCAGTGGGAAATTCTGCTCATTTTTTTTTCAAAATCGTAAATCTCGTGATAGAAAGCAGATATTGACTTGAATCTTTTTTCATTTTATTGATAAGATTATTATGCACAAATAAAGGTGAGTACAGTTCATTGTTATAAACAATTATAATTTTGGCATAACCATGAAAAACAATTTCACGAAAAAACAGAAATAGCTCCAAAAATAAAGTAAATTCATGATTATCTTCATATTTGGTATAATTCAGTTTTTTGGGTCGCTGATAACGAAAAAAAAGTTATTTTTTAGAATTTTGATATGACCGATCTAAGATGGCGGACCAATTTTTTTTTTCTCTAAAATTTCAAATAACTGTGATGTAAGGGTTTTTCGAGTCGCTGATTATGATAAAAAGGTTACTTTTTAGAATTTAAATACGGCCGATCCAAGATGGCTGACTAACTTTTTTTTTTTAATTTGATTGGAATTGCAATATAAGAATTTTTTGGGTCGCTAATTATAAAGTACAGGTTTCTAGGTCACTGATTATAAGTACACAGTTACATAATGAAGGTTTTATTTAGTCTATTTAATAATTTGATCCGAATATGGTTTGAAGCACTGTTAGTTGTAATTTAACATACACATTTTAGATATTTTTCAATATAAAAAAAAGTTGAATCCCCGGAGAACATACGACGGTTGATTCCCCAGGACTTCCTGTATTTTTATTAGTAACGAAGAAAAGTTTTCATCAATTAAACGCATAATAATTTTTCGTCCCACATAATAGCATCAGTGACCTCTAATTTCTTAGATTTAAAGGTAATTTAAAAATCCTATAACTTGTCATACCTTTAGAAAGTGAAATAGAAGCTATACCTGTCCATGCCGTTGACAAAATTTGTTTACCGATTTATAGGAAATAATAAATTAACGTTTTGTACAAAAACGTTTTACCTGATCCTCCAGGGCTATCAACAAAAAAAAATTTGTTTTTAGAACTGATAACTTCCTGAAAAATAACTCTTAGATCTGCATTTAATTGAGAAGTGTGCAAAGCTTTTCATTGATTGCTTGCTCTTTCTTCTTCTTTAAAAACTTTGTTTGTGAAATATGGTAGATTACATTATGGTAGTCGAAAGTCCTTACACGATTATCTTTATTAAAAATTTTATTAAGATAAGATTGAGCTTTATCGCCACTATTACAAGTAAAATCTTCAATAAAATAATTTTTATAATTATTCCAAATTACATCTCCTTGAACATTTTCTGACATAAGAAACCAGGCAAAAAAATTTCTTAATTAAAAAGGTAACAATACTATGCAAGTATCTAGAAAAATTTTATTAATTTGCGAATCGTGATTAACGAGATCCATGTGTATGTCCAATTTCTTAAAACTATCAAACATTACACAGTTTATTGTTTTCATGCCATCAAAAGATATATTGCCTATAACATTGTTCAATACAAGTTTTAAATAAAATCTTCCTTAATGTTTTGGTGACACAACATTTAATCTACCAATTGCTAAGCTTTTTTCATTTATTTGCACGTTTTTCCAATTTTTTGTTTGATTGTTAAATATATAATATTCTGGAAAATTGATGTATTTTATATTGTTGGCAAAATTATTTGTTTGATTTAAGACAAACCAAGCTGATAAGGGGGTTTTCCAATCAATGACAGCTTTATCAAATTTTTTTTACATAAATTATTCTTCATTTATTTTTAATATGCACAGGTAAATATAAGACTAAATGGCTTCTATCACAAAAAGAAAATTCTTGTGTTCGCCATGCTGCTTCCATTGGACCTAAGTAACGGGCATCGATGTACCGGAAAATTTCATCGTGTATTTCACAATCGTTTTTAGGCACGACTGCTTTACAGAAGTGCCTTATATTTTTACTAGAGCGGAAAGTGTAACCATCTATAAAATGACTATTAGGTACATGAAACAAATTTTGATCCTAGTATAAGTGTGATCCGAAGTGGTCCTATGGTGTATGTAATCAACCCTGTATGTACGTAATCAAGTTTCCTGACTAAGTCAAGTAATTTTTATCTGATTGACCCTTAATTTGGTGGATATGTTAGCCTTCACCATAGCACGTAATGGTTTGAAATCAGAGAAGTTTTGTCAAAGGGAAAAAATTTTCCTAGCACTTTTACTATAGAGCTTTGAGAGAAATAAATCTCTTTTTTCGTTGTAACTTTGCAAATTAACATTTGAAGCTAGGATGTTCTGAGAAAAAGTTGTAGATCTCAATGAAACACAACTTTTGGTTGCGGTACGCTTTTCTCTAGTAAGTCAATTAAATGCCCTAGATCGAAAAAATACCTGAAAATAACTGCAAAATCCGTTTTTCACCCATAACATATAGAAATGGACATTTTGCAACGAAGTATTACATACAAAAGTTGTAGATCGTAAAAAAAATACAATTTTTTTGTATCATTCCTTTACTTCACAATCTGATCCTAACGCTTTAAATAACTAAAATCTTTTAAAATTACCAAAAAATTGTTTTGTGATGCCTAATTTTTTGTTTAACAGTTTAGGTGAAAATGTTAAATACGAAAGTTGTAAAACTAAAAATAATACTTTTTTTTGTAATTACAGTTTTTCTTTAAAGTATTGTTATAATGCTTTAAATGACTAAAATCGGTTTAAACTGATAAAAAACTCGTTAACAGTCGTGCCTTACATGCAAAAGCTTAGCTTTTTGCATAAATTTATTGCTTGTTTTCTTTAATAAGTTGAGAAAATGCTCTATCACTGCCTTTATGAATACAACCAAATATATACTTTATGCTTTGGATCGAATCACAACGTTCAACATTTATATGGCAATTATACTTCATCAACAAGAAATCATTGTAAGGTACTACCATAGAATTATCTACCGGTATCTCGGCAATACTTTTTTTCAGTCTATAGATATGATTTTCATAAACATTATTGCTTCTGTTATGTACAATAGCGTAGCCATGTGTCCATGCGCCCCTCTCTTTCGTGGGCCCACCACGGAGTGGTAGCGGGAGAGAGGAGGGAGTCAGCTAGGAAGGAACAAGGATGTCTGCGACGGACCAACAAAGCGATAGGTACTCTTGCGGCGCGTCTCTTCTCTCGGATCATTAACTAATAAACGAAGCATATTCAAGTACTCGTGTATTTTATTTCGTGAGCACTCCAAGGCCATCATAACCCACGTAACAGTTTGGTCACAGCGGTGGGATGGCTATCGCGAATTAAATTTGATAAAATAATAGGATTTATTTTTTTTTACGCGCGGTCGTTTGATATTTTTTTTAAGCGATTTTTTGGGAAACACATAGTGTCATACCAGGAGGAATAAGTACTACAGCAGAGAGAGAGAGAGAGAGTCATCATCGCAGTAAGGCGGCCGTGGACAGAGACGCCGCCAGGAGATCAGCATCATCAGGTGGAAGGATACCCAGGGGACTATCAACGGAGACCGTACCAGGCCATGATGTACGGAAGCATCTTGGTCATCATAATCTTGGCAGGAAATACCAGGTAAGTGGAGTGGAATTACATTTGAATGCATTTATACTGTCCCGGGGTTATAAAAATAGGAGCTTGTTCGGGTTAGTGTGATCATACAAATACTTATCATCTCGGATTGCGTCACGATTTATTTTTGGTTGTTTGAAGGCGTGTTACCGAAGTAAGTAGTCACTTGTTGAATAGAAAGGTGGTCATATGAATGATTAATTGAAATATTTTAACGCAAGCAGCTTAGACCCGTAAGGAAGGAAGGCCGAAAAGAACTACTAGAGTGAATTATAGGAAGTTATAGCGCGGAACAGGTTGATCTCGTGCTACAGCGACGGTATAGGTAATTAGAACCCGACGACATTTTTATTAGGCACACAATGGCAAGTCACGAGAGGCCACAAAACGACATACTGAGTGATGGGAGGGGGGAAGCAATTATGTCGGATACTGAAAATTATTTGGAATCAGAAATGTTGACCGTGGTGTTAGAACATAGTCCAGAGAGCCAAGCGGATTGGAAAAAAATGAATAAAAAACAACGTATTCATGATGTACGTCATCAACGTAAACACTCTCATGATGAAATTGTTGAAAAGAATGAAACCGGGAATAGTCAGGGAGAAAATTTGGCCACCAAAACAGTTAGGTGGGGAAGAGAAAATGGGACCCCTCAATAAGCAGGCACAGGAAATAACAAATGGGTCAACATCGAGATATGTGGAACACATGGCGGGAAACGGGGCAATGGAAAACATACGAAACGAAAATACGTACGGGAATAAGCCGTCACGACAAAATACACAACAAACGGCACAGAGTATGCAGCAATTC
>JAPYYV010001398.1:0-25832 GCA_030522625.1 Copidosoma aretas | reverse complement strand
AAAAGTGATAGTTACAAGCCTTGAACCATTTTTTTTGGAAAATTAAACCTAAAATTCTCATTTAACAAAGACACTGACGTAGAAAAATATATGTTTGTACATGTGTAAGTATTAGTAGTCGGGCAGAATTAGCCGATCACAATGCTAAAATCTATGAAATTACAACCAGCAATTAAAAATTTTTTTCCTCTTGATCTTTGCGTTGGTATAAACATATTTATTTTTTACAACTGTAGAGTTGCAGTGCGGCTATCAAAAAAATCTTGAAAAACTGTCAAAACAGGGTTTTTGCGATTTACCGGTAAACTACGCGTCTGGCTGTAAAAAGTGTCAAGTAGCAAAAAAACCGCAATAAAAAGACGAACAAAATAAGTTCTGCTTAGTCCTGATCGGTTTAGTAGTTTTTGCGCAATCCGCAAAAACCGCGTTTTTTGGCCATTTTTTCGAAATGTAATAACTCTCGTTGTATATAATATGAAGAGCCGAAATTTGGATTAAAGGTAGATATAAGAACCTTTATTATATGTACCAAATTTAGGCTCGATCGCATTCAAACTTTTTGCAAACTGCAGCAAAAACTGAAAAATGGTCCTCTCGTAAAATGGCCCTAAAAATTTTTGTAGACTACTTACAGACTTTTTGAACCTCTCATTCACTTCCTCTAATCTCTCTCTACAATATGTGAAAGTTTCATAAAGTGTAAGCAAGTGCAAGTCTCTCAAACATTTATCACAAAAACATTGAGGTTTTGACGGTGGCTCGGCGGCGCGGGCGCGGTGGCGCCCGTTCGGCCGCTATGGGCCCAATTCCACTGCAATCCACTCGAAAAATTTTCGAACTTCTTTTCTCTATTCCGTCATACGTAGACCGCGTTGGCTACTCTCCGACCCCTTCATGTACATTTCAACGGTTTCTTTTTAACAGTCGAGCAGCTGGAGTGCTGGAGTCCCGTGATTGGCTGGCATATCATTTGAATGCTCTACTACTGGAAGCGGGGCCCCGAACTGTTCGGTCTGCTTCCACTGTACTCCGAGCAATATCGTGTTGTTGTATCATTAGTGAATATCGTATATACGTTTTATAATACAACTACTTCACAAATCGTCCTCAGAAAACGATCAAACCAGAAACGAAAAGATTTTACAGGAAGTAGAAGAGAGTACAGGCGCAGACGTAGAGTCGGTAGATCAGATTATAAAAAAAAGAATAACATGATCTCCAATGGACGTTTAACATCATTCAAGAATATTCTCTTAAAATGTTTATTTACAATTTATTTTTGAATTTTATATAAATACAATTAAAAAAAAAAAAAGTATAATTGAGAAAAAAAAAAAAAAAAAAAAAAAATATAAATTTTTTTTTTTTTTTTTTTAAATTGTCGTTTTTACGTACCAAATAAAAATTTTTAACAATAATATATTTAAAAGACTGTGTTGTAAACGTTTTATAAGCAAACCTTTCTTTCCCAATGTAATAATGAGAGTTTTTCGACCAAACAAATTATTAGCCAACTTTTGTGAATTGGGCCTCTAGCGGCCAAACGGGCGCCGCGGCGCCGCCGAGCCGCCGTAAAAATCTCAATGATTTTGTGATGAACGTTTGAGAGACTTGCACTCGCTTAAACTTTATGCAACCTTGACATATTGTAGAGAGAGATTAGAGGAAGAGAATGAGAGGGTAAAAAGTCTGTGAGTAGTCTAAAAACTTTTTTAGGGCCATTTTATGAGAGGTCTATTTTTCAGTTTTTGCTGCGGTTTGCAAAAAATTAGTAGGCAATTGAGCTCAAATTTGGTACATGTATTAAAGTCTTTGATATCTACCTTCAGTTTAAATTGTGGCCCCTTATCCTATATATAACGAGAGTTATTAAATTTTGAAAAAAGCGCCAGTAAACGCGGCTTTTTGCGGATTGCGCAAAAAGTACGGAACTGATCGGGACTGAACGAAACTCATTTTGTTCGTCTTTTCATTGCGGTTTTTTTGTTACTTCACTTTTTTTAGCGCCAGACGCGTAGTTTACCGGTAAATCGCAAAAACCTGTTTTGACAGTTTTTGACGATTTTTTTGACAGCTGCGCTGCAACTCTACAGTTGTACAAAATGAATATGTTAATACCAACGCAAAGATCTATAGAAAAAAAATTTTTTGATTGCTGGTTGTAATTTTCTTGACGCAAAACATAATTCTGCCCGACTATACTAGTAAAGAAAGAAAACGGAAGAGAGTGACAAAAAGAGAATAAAAGGCAGGTATACCGCAAGCAGGCATGGGCATGTATTTTGTATTCAAATACTTAAATACCCAATTTTAAATACTTTTAAGGTTAAAAAAAGTGTTTGAATACAGTTTGTAAATACCTGTATGTATAAATGCAGTATTTAGATACAGCAGTTAGATACCTGTATTCTAGAATCTGTATTTAAATACAGTGTTTACGAATGCGCATTGTTAAATACAGTATTTTTAAATACTATATTGATGAACACAGTACTTGAATACACATAAAATACATCATTTCAATATATATTTTTTTAATACAGGTATGAAATATAACATATTGAGACGTTCTACCTGTAACATAGCGCTTTACGAGCGAAAAACATACATGCCAATATATTAATTGAGGTTTCAGCTCAAATTTTGTTTTTGCACCAGAATACTCTCAACAAACATACACTATTTCGAGCTTGTCCAGGCTATTTCATTGGAATAGATAGCATTTTAGGTAACACACGACTTAATTAGAAGTTTGGCAAGTATGTTTTACAGTTTACAGGTCGTATACTGCAAAAAACGAGGGAAAAAAACCTGTCAGGAGTATTTCTTTAATGTTTATCTTAAAAAATCTTTAAAAGAAATAATTTACTTGATGCGCATCTAACTACTGTATTGATAAATATAGTCTTTAACAATACTGTATTTAAAAATTAGCATTTAGAAATATTGTATTTAAATACGCATCTATACATACCGTTATTTAAGTACTGTATCTAGATCGGTATTTATAAATATGCACTTATCAATACTGTATTTAAAGATGCAGTGATATCAAATGCAGTGTTTGAGAGTACCTTATTTAAAATTGTGTTTGAGTATTTAAATGTGTTTCTTGCCCATCCCTGACCGTAAGTGACTGAGGGATTTGGCGGGTATTTTGAACTACTTGTTTTAACACATAGTATTTTTTTACTATTAAAAATAGTATTTTATTGTACATAAATACCAAACTAACGACTTTAACGTTTCCTCTTTATTTATTTCCCTGTGATGAATAACGATTTATCGATAATTGATTATGGATTTACGTAATACATTTTTACTGATATTTTAACTGATTGATTTATAAATATAATAATACTGAAAAGCATAATTTCTTTGTATCTTTAAGTGACCTTTGTACTGATTTGAAAAGGAAAATATTATATACCGCAGTCAAAGAAAATTTATTGTAAAGTGTCAGTCACCATACGGCTTACAAGAATGTTGCAAACTGGACATTAGAAGAATTATTACTTAAATTCTAGAAAAGTGGTCAAACGGCACCAGAACTTAGTGAAGATATTGAGGAAAAAAGCAGAAGTAGTTGATTGAAGTCATACAATTTGGAATGACGAAACTTGAAACAAAAATAAATGGAGGTAGATCATCTGTAGACTGCCACGCTGCCTAAGGTAAAAGTAAACGAAAAAGAACACAAGATCTGCCTGAGCAAATAAATACCAAGGTGCTTGCATGTGCAACACAAAGAAGACTACTTGCAGAAGGAAAATCAGATGCCGCAACAATCTTGAAAGATGTAACCACTGGTAGTCCCGCAAAAGCCAAAATTTATCGTCAATCGATTGATGTAGTACAAAGTAATACTGCATTAACAACTGATGAAGAGCTTTCTTTATCTGTTGGAATAAAATCGTCTCAGTATAAGTATCAACAGCTACGGAATGCATGTTGAGAGATAAAAAATTGCTTTAGTCTTACAAGGTCCTGAGCAAGGTAAAGAAAAGGTGCTATCCGAAATGCATTATAAAAGTGACGGAATCAAAATCAGAGATGAAAGTTTAACGATTGCTTACTCATACAACAAAGCGTATTTTGCAGAGTCAGATGGATATTAGAAAGCTTTAAAAAAAAAAAAGGGAATAAAGTGATTACACTATAAATTTTTAAGAGTGGTTGTGACGGAAAATCTGCGTGTTTAATGTACAAGCAAAATTTCAGTGATGAAAATGTATCGGATAAAAGTATATTTTTTACGTCAATTGTTGACCTGCAACTACAACACTTGAACAAAGAGACTGGCAAAACGAGTATTGTCTGGGAAAATCCTTGCCTATCTTCTCCAAGATACTGTTGACACATTAAAACTGATTACGTATGTGAAAGTACAGATCATAGTACTCCAGTTGTTGATGATATGCAAAAACAGTTTAACGATCTTGAATCATACAAAACTACTAGTAATGGGAACAACGTAGCGGTAGGATATCAAGCTAGTTTTCGTATTATTGACGGTAAAGTTTTTAATGCAATAACAAGTAATTCTTTAACTCAACACTGCTACTTATGTAAGACTACATCAAAAAATTTTAATGATATGGATACTATAATAGCTAAGACAATCATTGAAAAAAACTTGAAGTTTGGACTTTCATTCCTGCACGCCTGGATTAGGTGTTTCAAGAGCTGTTTGCACTTATATTACAAGTTGGGAATAAAAAATGTCAAGCTCGAAGAAATAAATATAAAAATCAGTTGATTAAAGAAAAACAAAAATTTAAAACGCTTTCAATTTTGAATGAGGATTTATTGTTGATAAGCCCAAGCCATGATATGGTCGTACCAACGACGGAAACATGGCTCGACGATTTTTCGGAAACATTAAAATGTCTGCATCAATTACTGGCTTGGACGAAAATCTTACACAATGATTTAGTATTATGCTACAAGCTATTTTATCTAATTATATTGCAAATGCTAAGAAGTTTGAGCAGTACAATGTAGAAACAGCGAGAAAAATATATTGAACTATATACGATTGGTACTTTAAGCCCACAACTGTTCACAAGCTTTCAATTCATGGGCCTTAATTTATAGTTCATTATTTGTTACCAAGTATACAAATATCCGAAGATGACAAGAATCGTGCAATAAATATTTTAAACAGTTTCGAGAGAATTTTTCGCGTAAGTGTGCACGATCAAAAACGATCATTACCAGCTAAATTGCTGAAATCGCTATGAAGAGAAGTTCTTGACTTGCTATTGCCCTAAGATATACCACTGATTATCACTTTGACAGATTTAGTGATGGATTTTTTAATTCTTGAGTTGTTAACGTCAGCGAATAGGAATGCATCAACAAATTTATTGACTGATGATGAAATTCTATATTTTTTATAAAATAAAATCCTTATCATCAATAAAAATACGATTAAATATACAATAACTAATTTGTACTTTGTACCTTTACTAAACTTGTCATCAGCAGCTCATAATAATGAGTTTCTTAAAATACTGCTAACCTAAACTTTTTTTTTGCAGAGCCGTTTATAATATAGACAATATCACGTTTCATAAGAAAAAATTCACCGTGTACAAAGAAAAATGTAATCACCTAATCGAATTGGCTAATAAACTTTAAATATTACCATTATCAACGTTACCACTGGAAAGAGAAGAGATAGTAGATTGTTATCAAAATTTTCCAATTTATTGTATGCAATTTTTATGATTATTTTCAAATCAATCAGTGTAGTAATATGGAAAAAAGCAGGTGGGGGAGAAAAATATTAATAGAGGTTATTTTTTGTAAGTCAGGGCGTTGGAACTCTTACAACTTAATTTTCTTCCATTCAAGTTTATTTGTTTTTCTACAATAAAAATCCTTAATTTTTTTCCTATGAAAACAAGCATTTTTTCACCAGAATTGATAGTCTAATTGTTTGGTTATTGAACAACACCAATTGAAAAACAAACTTGAGAAATAGTATGCAATTTTGAATAGATTGATATCTTGAAATATCTACACGGACTAGATCAAAAGATATTGATAAAAAGGTATACATACATTGTTATTGCCTATATTTAAAGCATGAGCGAGCATCGGCTGCTAATATTTTGACGTCAAACGTGATTTTATAAAATTATTCCAAAAAACTATTTTGTTAAATTTTATGTAATAAGCAATATTTATATTTGCTAGAATTTCCGCTCTAAGAAACTATTTTGTTGAATTTTATGACCTGAAAGTTTATTTAATAATCAATGTTCACTCATAATTGTTTGAATTTACGCGGTTTTGATAAAAATCCGTTCCATAGTCGCACATTTGACTTAGAGTTATGAAAAAACCACTTTAAACGGGACATTAAAAAGCATAGGATTTCTAGTTTATCATCATCATAATTTTCATAGTGTCAACTATTTTCTACAACGAATTTGCTTATAACTTCTGCCATCAAAAGTATTGACGTCCATAATAGCCTACTTTAAATGAGTTCTAATGTATGTATGTGTTTGCGTAATAATATTAAACGATTTGGTAAGTTTTGAATAAAAAAAAAAATTTAATCAGATAATTATTGATTAAAAATAGAAGTAGAGAAAGCCCCAACCATCGCGTTAGCTCGTGAAAAACAACCACTTGAATTCCTTCTCCTTAACTTCTTTTTCTTATGCATTTATTTATATAAAAATATACAAACAAGAACTGAATCATGTCATTAACATTAGATAGTAAGATCGTGATAAGGTTTACCACTTGTATCTATTGAAACTTTCTAGAAAACCATAAGAATACTTCATATAAATTATTTTTATAACATAGACAACTCTAATTTTATACAAAGTGAAGGGAATTAAAGGTCCACCTTAATTTTATGAAAGAAATCATCATAAAAATTAATAATTGATATTGAAAAAAAAAATGTTATTTAGTTGATATTGTTTAAATTACACCAATGTAAATATACAAATCCAAATGCTGTTAGATTGTCGATCACTTTTTGTTTTCGCAATTTTCCTACAATATAAACTTTTACTTTGTTTGGGTCAAAGGAATAGGATCAGCCGCAGATAGCTGACGTTTCCATACTTCTCGTGAAGTTTCTTGTCTTCTTTTCCATCGAACAGAACCGCCCGTCCACCAGTAGAAGAGATCGATGGACACAGGTATAGCATGTGTTAGTCGAGATCATTAATAGTTGTTGGAAGCGGTGGCGGTGAGAGGGACTTAAATCTTAAAAATCCTCATCGAAGATTGGCTTTGGTGATTCTTAACGAACAGATAATGCAAGATGTATTTGATTTGGTGCTGCTTGAATGAATAATTAATTAGCTTAAACCAAAGTAGGCATACTATTTCAAGAATTTTAATTTAAATCAAATGTTAATAATGATAAAATATTTGTTTACTTACAAATTTAAGGATGAGCAGGAGAAGAGAATGCAGGTGTACACGTAGCAGAGTGCATTGCATCCTTATAGCTACACTATTCTAAAACATTGAGGGGAGTGTATGATAATTAAGTATATTATAATTGGGTAAGTGTATCATAAATAAAATGATTACTTAGCTCACTATTTGATTTCAAATGAATCAACTCATAACTGATTACTAATTCAAAAAAAATTTCATAAATCATTGATATGTTTGACTAAATATTTTTTGGAGTATTTACCTTTAATTTTGTATAACAGGTTTTTCTTTAAAGATTCTATTAGCTAATAAAAATTTTAATAGGATGAGTCATAGAGATAGTGAATGTTCTTCTCGAGTCCCGAGGATCAACAACTTCTTTTTTATACTCTTTTGTTGTTTCATCTTCTCTTTTCCTTTTTTTTTCATATTCTCTCTATCTTTTCTTTGCATCTTCTTCTTTCTCTTCCTCTCTTTTTTTTCTTCTTTCCATCTTCTTGATCTCTTTGCGCTAAAAAGTAGAAACAGAATAAATCAACGTAAAAAAAAAAAAAAATTATACGATAGAAAAAGCTCAGTAGTTAATTGATTAGTAACATAAATGATCTAACCTACTATAGCTCTACAATCCTTTTTAATAACTCATTGATGGTTTGGGATTTAGAGAACCAAAGGATGCTGTCTCCTGCATATATTTTAATAACTGTTGTGTATCTTCTTAATCACACTCACAATAGCGTTTCTTTAAAAGGACCATCTGCTGCTTCTTTTGAGATTCCTAAGTTACTTTTTCTTCTTCCTTAACATTATTCCACAAATCCTGCAAGTATTCGTTAACCTTCGGCATACTGATGTGACGACTCAACGATAGAATGAGAACTCAGTGCAGCTGGCTACGAGTCAAATTGAAGAACATGTACAGCTATACTTTTCGAGTCAAGTGAAGTCACGTTAAGACATACAGAATGTACAGCTATAAGTCATACTCCATTTTAACTTGAGTCAAGTCAACTCATACAACATATACAGCTATTCATATAATTTGAGTGGTTTCTATAGATCACTATAAGAGAGAATCAATTGTTTACGAGTGAACCTGTACTCTGCTCTATTTATCGTGTGATTTGTAAGTATAAGTAGAAACTAAATGTATGCACTTTACCATTAAGCAGATGATGCTGACATTAATAGCAGCTAGAGTTCCCTGCAGTAGCAAAAGCAAAACAACGTCGTCGCTGCTGCAGAATGTCGTCGGAAGGGCACAGCATCATTGCTGCACAAGAATGTCGTCGGGAGAGCACAGCGGCAGCAAAGAAAGGCAGCAGTCTACTGCATGTATACTTACACTGAGAGCGACGAAACGCACTACATGTATACACGTACGTTGACGATGAAACGTATTGCATGAATAGCCATTTCGCGAGGTGGACGACGACAGGGAAACATCAGCAAACACGAATAAGATAACGACTAACAGCTACTTCATAGCGATAAAAGAGGTGAAAATAATCAGTATTGATTGCTGTCTGCTAGCCAAAGCAACGTAAATGGCCGCACTATACAATTACTCCCGTACTTAGTCAGCTAAATAAGCGTAACGAGTACGACTTAAGGTAGTCGCTAGCAGCGGCTATGCGCTAACTGCAGCAGCAACATGGCAGCATCTATATGCTGCGAGCACGCCGCAACACAAGCAGTGATAAAAAAGAAAATTATGAAGAGCTATGCAATTGATGGTAAGGTAGACCGGCTACCGGGTTTAAGGCTAAAATGTTGTATGGGTAGTAAGCGGTTGCCAGGGCAGTAAAGTCCAGAGGTTGTGGGGCTGCCAGGCTAAAAATCCCTAATGGACATTCCAGGCCACCCGTGGATGTCTTCAGGGTAGTAGGGGTCGAGAGGTTTTGAGGCCACCAGGCCGGAAGAAATCTATGTGCGTTCCAGACCAATGGGCACTTCAGATCATGTGTTCTGAAATTCCTACTAGTCTGAAATGCTTATAGTTCACCTACAAACAAAAAAATTTAGCATTAAAAAAAGATTTTACAAACGTATGGTAATATAATTCTTTTTACAAATTAGTTTGCCTAAGGATTGTAGTATTCCATTAAGAAGTAGATGTTAATTGCATGGAGAGTATTCTCTACCATTCTTGGATTTGTCTAATTACTTCTTACCTTAATACATGAAAAAAATTTACGATAATGTATTTTTAATAATATTTTCATCAACCGTGATGTTCAGTAATAAAACAAATTAATGATTTACAAAATTTATTTTACTTATTTATATGTTCAAATAGTCTTATGCAATCATACCAGATCACGATGTCAAAATCAAAGAACAGTGCCCATCCATTAAGTTACAAGCGTTTCTTGTATCACTTGAAGAGAATTTGCTTCAAAGTATAACGATTACCCTTTAAATTATCATCTTAAATAAAATAACAATGTAATAAGTTGCCAGCATCGAGACTTTTCGCCAGATGGACAAATACAAGCTCGCCCTTGACACCTCGGAGAATCTTGTTGACGTCCAGGCTAAAGGTTTAAGCTCTGATAAGCTGAAGACAAGACAACAACGACGATGACGGTCATGATGATTGTTTTTCAAATTTTTTTCTTCTATTACATATTTAAAGGATTTTATTTCTCACTTACATCCTAAAAACATGAATTCAACAATAACATGCGTAGGTGATCCAAACAAGACTGTCAAATATATTTTACATACCTTGTTTTTGATGGCATGTATGAAATTTAAATGTGTTACTTACCTTCAAAAAATTTACCATATTATTGATAAAAAACACTGAAAATGTACCAAACTAAAGATAATTCATGAAAAGTAGCTATTTTTATCAATATAAACATTAAATTATTTGCTCAAGAAAATGTTTGTGACAATCATTAAAAATAGAATATCGATGAAATCTGAATTTCGGGGAAATTGGGCCGAAATTTAAGTTCAGTTTCCTGTCTAGAACTTAATTTTCCACTTACAAGCTCCTACCCGTGAGAAATAAGATTTTTTAATGAATTTATACATGTACATTATGCACTATCGGTACCTATCTTTAGCTTTATTCGAGTGTAGGTGCGTGCACTGGTCTTCGTGCATCGGCATCGTCGTCCAGTGCTCGGCACTCGACGTTTGGCATCTTTCTCTGCCCCAGCTAGGAAATTTGATCCCAGGATCTCAAAACAATTGTAGTTTAAAAAAATTCTGGGATTGTGTAATTCAATCCCAGGACTTTAGGGATTAATATTAATTTCATGGTGGAAGACAAGTATTGATCGATGAACAACATTTCACTCTTCTACTCTTATTTTATTTTTTTAATACAACATAGTAACTGCGATATCAGCAAAATTGAAACCTCAACACTTCGAATTTAATATTTACTTATTAACTTCTTATCTTCGTGACTGTACCAAAAACTGAAACTTTCGGCTTTCCAAACAGAATGTTCATAAATTCAAGGAGAAGTTCTTGAATAAGTCCGTACATGATATCTGACTATAATTTATTGCTATCTCGGCCAGATACTTTCTAAGCAGAGCTCACTCGTAAATAACTATAAAAAATTTCGTTTTTGTCCACTTTTTTTTTTTTTTACAAGTTACTTCGCATAATGTATGTACCACGATGGACTATAAAGCTGAGCACTTTCATTTTCTCTGACAAGTTACGAGTAAGAAATATACTACGTAATTTATTGTGTAAATAGATTTGTGATTTAATTTTTAGTTGATTATTAGTTATCGTATGTATGCTGTTAATGAGTGTGTATATGTTTACTAAGATTATCGATGGTTCTGTCTTTTTTGTTTAAAGGTACCACTTCATGATATACTATAAAGCTGAGCCCACAGAATAGTGTCATCACCTAAAAAAAGTATGTAAACGCAACATTAAAAAGACCGAGATGCATAATCCGTGCGAAGCCATTTTTTAATTGCCAAAGATAGTAATTCAGTGCAATGTGAACCTTGCCAGGCTATACTAAAAACCTCAGAAGGATCCACCAAACGATTACATACGCATCTATTATCAAAATGTAATTCAAAAGTAGCTACTACAAAACTGCCAATGCACCAAATAACCACCATTAAAACGAAAATGTAGTACAGTTTTGAATTATTTCCGGGAATTTAATACATAATCACTGTTCTCGCTCTAAAGACAGCCTTAGACGGTTTGCCATTTAATCTGTTTATAACTTCGGAAGACTTGCGTTCGTTATTGTTATCAAAAGGTTATTTAGATTTACCAGTAGCTGCCTGTACATTGCGCAATCGTGTTGTAAAATATAACTATGAAACACTTAAGGAAAAAATGACAGCTAAAATCAGTGCCATAAAAGTTAAAAGACAGCGTCTTACGAGTAGTTTGACCTTTGATGAATGGAAATCCACTATTAATGAAAATACATGAATGTAACTATGCAATTTATTGCACAAAAAAAGTTTACCAGATATGGGCCACAGAAGAATGAATCCAACAGTGCTGACTCACAAGGCAGGTCTCCTAGGTGTGTCTGACAGATTTAGATGAAATTAGGAAATGTTGTAGGATTAAAAAAAAAAGATAATTTCTTTTTATCGGCTAATAAACGTTTTTTGGGAATGAAATCCACCCCTAAAGTTCACCTCCAAAAACAGTTTTTTTTTCAATATCATCAGCTCTGAATAATCTTTATGATAAAACAAAATAGAAAATCCGTCTGATAAATTATATAACCTTTTGTGAGTAATCCAGCTCCCAGGGGTTGCAATTCCTATTTTGCATTGAAAGGAATATTTTAAATATTTCTTTGTAAGAAATAGAACAGCTTTAGTTTAATATTTTTTAAAAGTGTATTGTTGACGATTGTGAAAAATAAGCTTAACATGTTTTCAAATTTTTGTGAAAAAGCTTCTTAAGGTAGTAAGAACCCCTAGCACTAATACAAGATATTTAGTGGCGTATCCCACTAATTTTAATGAAATTAATATATGTTATAGTGTATATAGAAAAATAAGCATCACGCATCTAATTTCTGGTGAGACCCCGTTTTTAGGGGGTGAAATATACCCTTTAGAATTCACCCCAAAAAAAAGTTTAACTCAATATTTTGGCTTTAAAACTGAAAAAAAAAAAAGTAGAGATCATTTATTACGATTAAAACAAGTTATCTACATTCATTATAATCATAAGTTGCATCCCCAATTTTTACAGGGTGAAAAAAATATTTTTATGTATAATTTTATTGATTGAAAAATAAACGGCAATTTGAAAAATTGAGAAAAATTTCAAGTATATAGTATTAAAACCAAAAATTAATACGTCTCGGCATTCTCTGAAACTTAACCTTTAAGAAAGGAAGCAACCCTTAACGCTGAATAAAGCAGAAGACGTCAAAACTTTATGAACAACACCGTATGTAGAAGTTTTTCCGGTCGCTAAATTCGAATCTTCTATCAAATTTACTAAATTCATAACGGCGGATCAACGATGGCAAACGGGAACAGCGAAAAAAAAATCAATTTCTGTATTAATTGTATATGCGATATTTAAAGGCACAGATTAAAAAAGATATCAAACTTTTAAATTTTGCAACGACTATTTTAATACAAACTCCTAAGCCCAAAATTGACCAAAGACCGATGTTTTTAGAAAAGTTCAATGGTTTCTTACAGAAAAAAAGGGTGGTGCGGGTATTTTGTAAAATTATGTTGAAAAAGATGTGCTCACCTCGCAAAAACCGTTCGCTCTCTGGATTACAGAAAATGCATTTGTGTTTATATTGTCAGTTTTCGACGAAATGTCAACCAAATGTTTCGAAAATTTAAATAAAATATTTCAAGATATTCAGTTTTTTATAGCCATAGTGAAATTGTGTAACTGATTTTCCTTGAAGTGATTGAAAATATCGAGTAAACAGCATATGCAACAACTTTTTTTTTAATTTTCATTAGTGTACCAAGTAAAACGGCTTCTAAATGTAATTTTGTAAGAGTCTATCGTCTTATGTGAAAAGATTACCTTACAAAAAACTGTGCTTGCTGGTGTCCCATTCATTTATCATTGGAGCCGCAATCGTACATAATTATATGTGTATACATATCACGTGATAGTATACGATGACCAGTACTTTTCAAGGTACCAATATTTTCAGAATTGCATACGCTTTCGATAATCATGTTTTTTTTATGTTGCATTTTTTGCTCATTTATTTATTAGAGAATAGACCAAATTTATTTCTCTTTATAGTAGCCTCTGTTAAGAGTTAAATCTTCTTATTTCTACAGAACACAAAAGATTAAAAAAAAATATATAATTGAAAAAATAGCCCTAATATGTCAGTATGCACTAAATAATTGTAAAGCTTCTCATAACCGTGGTCTCATTGTTCACGACCGCGATATAAGGCGATGGGCATTACAAGCTCAAAAAGAAATTGGTTTTGAAAATTTTAGATTTATGGCCTCTAAAACGTAGTTATCGTAGCCCAAGCAGGCTCATAGAATATTATCTATAAAGAAAATAAGTTTGTTACAAAATAAACAATAAAAAGTACCTCAGAACCTTAGGATGCATTTATCCCTGACATTATATGGTGTATATCAGGGATTGGATACAAAAACTTGTGTAAGGTAAAGTACCCAGTACTTGGACAAGACCGAAAATGAAACCAGTAATTGGACAAGCTATATTTTCAAAATAAAACTTGAACAAAAAATGAAAACAAAATTTATTTGCAATCTTTAGATACCTAAGAATTTAGCATAACATAAATTATGATGATAACTTGTCTCATCTTTAAACAAAAAATATGTATCGGCTTGAGGCGTGCTAAACTGCTGTCCAGATATAGGCTCCATTGGATTCTTTACGTACCCAGTATTTGCACACGAGAAAAGTACAGAATTTTAATATTTATTGATGAAAATATTGCGTTTAAGTAACTATTTTTAAATGACAATAATGTTAAAATATCGTTAAAGTAACGTTAAGATGCTTTCATTAAAAAATATTGATATTTCTTAGCTTAAGACATGCAAAACTGCTGTCCAATTTATAGGTTCCATTGGATTTGTACTATACCCAGTACTTGGACTATTTACTTTACATGGATGTCCAACTACTGGTCCTAAATCGAGCGTCCATCCCCAGTACTTGGATACCATCGTCCAAGTACTGGGTCCCAGTAAATTGACTTTGAAGTTTAGTTTTTTTTTTTTAACGATTTAATAATTCGGAATTTTTTTTTGTAGTCGATAGAAAATAATATAGATTAATACATGAAACGTTTTTCTAAACCCTTTTTTAGGCTAATTTTGAGAATTTCGTATATGAATCTTTTCATGTACAAAAGTGTCCAAGTACTGGGTACTTTACCATAATTTGGATCAGAGTGGATTCCAGTTAGAAATGCATTCTGGAAGGATATTAGTAGTGTAAGGAGGAAAACAAGTTCAATTTGTAGTACAACAAATTTCTGCAACAACACAGTAATACCGTACAACCACTTATATCAGCTAATAGTCAACTACGCACATCACTTTTTTTAGTTTTAAAAGAATCAAGCGGGGGATTTAGCCCTATAGCAGAGAAAAACTTATTAGAAACGGAATATGTGTATGTGGAAGCATAGAAGTCTGGTAAATTAACAACGGGTAAGTGAATTCTAAAGATATTTTATTACAATGTAAATAAGTTTGATTATTTGTCGTTTCATTGCAGATTACTTTAAAATTTGGTTGAAAAAATACATTATCCACACGTGGGATACCACTTAATTTTATTACTTAAATCTTAAAGTGGTCATTGTGATAAGGCAGTAAAGAGAACAATGTCACCAAACAAAATAGTTAACGTGAAAAAAAGTCTAACTGGAATCACGGGAATAATTCAGCCACTTGATATGCATGGATTTTGTCTCTGAAATAACTATGTCCGAAAATTCTCTGATGATGGCATTTACTAGACTATAATTTGTATAAATATGTCAGAAATATTATAAGTAAACTCTAATTTCTAGTCCACATCCAACTGTCTCCACCAAGATACAAAATCTTTTCATATATTCCTAATACAAAAGTGGGGACATCAGAAAAAGACAAGATAAATTTTATAGTCCTGTACATTTTAGTTTCGGAGAATCTTGTCACACGCACTGCGAAGTTAAAGGATGTACTTACATTACAACAATAAGTTATGGTTAGCGCAAAAAAACTGTTTTAAACACTTTTACGAGGATTACCAATATGTCAAACTTATGTAGAATAATACGTTATACAGTATATAAATGAAAAGAATGTTCAAATAAGAATATGTAATACAAAGAACCTTGTTGGTCTGCCAACACAAAAAATTCCATAATGAATTTTAAATAGGCATAATTGCTAATAAATAAATTTGAAGTAGTTAAATTTTTTCGATGGATGATTTAGAAAGTAATTTCAAGTTTTTTAACACTTTTTTTCGTATAACTTGTGGTGTAATAGCAGGTTTAACGTGGATTCAAAGATTAAACACTCTATTGACTAGAAAGTAAGATACGATCCTCCTTATGGATTTCAAAAAATTCAATACATTGAGAAAAATGCAGAGAATTTATTTTTTTAATAACTTGTGTTCAGTAGAAACGAAAAGATCTAACTCTTAATAAAGGCTACTATAAAGAGCAGTAAATTGAGTTTTTTTTCCGTTAGAAAAGTGAGAAAAAAATGCAGCGATAAGAAACATGATTATCGAAAGCTTATGCAATCCTGAAAAGATTAGTACCTCAAATAGTTTAGGTCATCGTACATTATCACATGATATTCACACAAACGTAATTATGTTGGATCGCTGCATCCATGATAGATACATGGGATGCAAGCAAGCACAGTATTCTCTAAGGTAGTTTTTTTTACATAGTACGATTGATTCTTACAAAATTAATTTTAGAAGCCGTTCCACTTGATATTTTAATGAAAAATTAAAAAAAAAGTTATTGTTCATGCTGTTTATTCGATATTTTCCATTGCTTGAACGACAATCAATTACACAATCTAACTATAGCTATAGAGAACTAAAAAGCTTGAAATATTTTATTTAAATTTTCGAAACATTTCGCTGACTATTCGTCGAAAACTGAGGATATGAACACAAATGCATTTTCCGTAATCTAAGGAGCGAACGTTCTTCGCGGGATGAACACATCTTTTATAACATAGTCTTACAAAATATTCACACCACCTTTTTCTCTGTAAGAAACCATTGAACTTTTCTAAAATCATAGCCCTTTGATCTATTTTGGGCTCAAGAGTTTGTATTAAAATGTTTGTAGTAAGATTTTAAAGTTTAATGTATTATTTTTAACAGTGCCTTCGAGAATCGCATACTTAATTTATATAGAAATCGATTTTTTTTTTATTTCCGTGCGCCATTGTTGATCAGCCATTACGAATTTGGTAAATCTGATAGTAGATTCGCAATTAGCTACCCGAGAAACCTAATAATACAATAATTCCATATCATGTAAGTTTTGTTATTTTATTAAAAAATGCACTAGCTTCGATGTAGTACTTTTAGACTACCCTTACACAGTTTGGGACAACTAACGCAAAATTTAATGGATATGGCAAACAAGAAAAATCCTTTTGTTTTACAGAATTGTGTTTATCATAGCTTTTTTACAAGGTGCATTAATTTTTAAAATTATCATAGTTGTTGTGATTGGCTGCATTTCGATAGTGATTAGTGGTGGTGACGGCCGTGGTGATAGTAACGGGAAGTGACGGGGGGGGGGGGGTAAGAAGGGTACTTCTGGTGACGGTAATAATTATGGTAGTGGTCATGGTTATGTGATGGTTATCGTACTGGTTAAGGTAATGGTGACTGTGATGGTGATGGTGATGTAATCGTTATGATAATAGTGATAGTTATGATGTTGGTGATGTTGATGGTGACACTTAGTATGAGTTTAACGCTCTTTTTGGAATTTTCCTCCCCCTTCAAAGGTTAATAGCATTTAATGCACTTTTTCCAATATCTTTCTATCACAATGAACATCATTGTGACCATTACATCACCATCACAACCACAATTACCATCACCGTAATTATCACCGTAACCAATACAATCAGTACAACTACTATCACCACCACTAACACAAATTTCTACTGTTATTTCAGACAACTATACGAAACATTTCTGTAAATTTGGAGGGTTAATCGTGTTTTCTATCTCCATTACATTTTGCAGTATGTTATTTTAACTGTATAAGGACAGTTTATAAGAATAACATCGGACCTAGTGCATTTTCTTATTACTAAAACAAAACTTAGTTAATATGGAACTTTTTAGTAGAATGCCTATGTTTGTGCGAGTTTTTTTATGTCTGGGGGTAATTTCCACTCCTTTTTGGGGGTATTCTGCAAATCTACAACAAGACTCTACAAGTCGATATTTGTTTAGTACATATTTTATTTAAAAATTCTGTACAATTTCTATAGTAATCTTAAAACAAAGAAAATAAGCCTTGTTAGATCAAAATCGATTAAGGGAATTCTGAGATACAACTGATAACACACCCACACACATACACACACACACACGCGCGCGCGCGCGCGTGCAGAGCAAGAAATTTTGCCTGTATAGTATATATTGATTCTAAATTTCATAATGCATATGTATAACACATTTTCTCGATGTGTGGTTTTTCGTCTATAACAAAGCTTCCTACATGAGGAAGCAAGAACGGCAAATTTCGTGATTTTTCACTTCATTTATAAAAATATATACATATATTTTATTGTATTCTTGTTCCAATGAATGCATTTAGAATACTACGTAAATAGGAATTTGAATAAAGATTACTCTTAGTATAAAAAGAGATAAATTAATTGATCATTCCTCTGTAAAAAATATATCATTATATCAACCTACATAATTATTATACGTAGATAAGAAATTACTATTGTACGATGACCAATAAGTAAATATTTTGACTACACAAACAAGCGATTCACTAAGGCAGCGTAGCTAATCTCACTGATACTAAATTTGTATTAGCTAGATCGATATTTTATAATTTTGCTGATGTTAGCTACAAATAAATTAAGCCCAACCTGCAGTCATCTGATGTTGTTCTCAAAAGGCCAATACCCTAAAATGCTCCTAAATATAGGTGTGTTTGGATCAAAAGTAGGTTAATTGTTAGTTTGTCCTCATAGATATTGCTAAAATTAGATAAGTCTTTTAAAGTAAGCCTTAAAATATCTTAAAATGAATCTTGCATCATATAAGGACATCTGACTCATTTTTCTCTACGATTAATCTTTTGACAAATTTTTTTGTATTTTTTTTTATTTTTTCGGATTCTGTACAAACTTACTATTTTGAACTTTGAAGTTTCAAATTACTTTCATTTCTCAACACCAAACAAGAGGGCTGCAGTCCGCAGAATTTTAATGTATAATTGATTTTTATCCTAGACTATAATAAAAGTTGATTTAAAACTTATTTCAGTAAGCAGAGAGTCAGAGCAGCCATATATTTAACTAAGCTGAATTATGGAGCTAGCTACCCCAATATTTTCAATTAGAAGTAAGTTTGAATTGTTAAAAGTTGCGAACGTTTCACCAAATCATTTTATAACGTATATAAGGTATCATTGGGAGTTACCTTTTGAAGTATCAGATTAATTCTTACAAATTATAATCTCATTTAGAGTAGAAAATTTTAAGAATAATGCTACGTGATTCAAGGGATATAAATAAAACATGTATAGTTGTCGTCTATATTATTTGTTACGTATAAATATTTAGAATGTATTATAACTTATTGATAGAATTACTAAATCTCCTTTAAAAACTATCACAAAAGGTATTTGACGAGTTACTCCTGGATGCTGATTGGTCAATAAATGCGGGCATGTGGATGTGGTTGTCGTGCAGTTCATTTTTCCAACAATTTTTTCACTGCTATTGCCCAGTACGATTTGGTAAAAAAGCTGATCCCAATGGTGACTATATTCGGTAAGTTATTTTCATGTTATTTTCACACCTCCATGTTATCAAAATGATTGTTTTTTTTGTCCAAGAGTTACCACACTGTGGTGGATTAATATATTTTTTTTTTCGAAATCAAACATTTTTAAAATGGAAACAGATTGACAGATAAATACTTATCGAGCATGCATGGAGTCAGAATAAAGTAAATTAAATCGTGTCAGGCAACTTTCTAGACTCAGAAATGCTAAGAAAGATAGTTTTTGAGTTAAAAAAGAGTGATCCAAAAAATATAATAAATGTCACACGTGTAAAAGTATTAATAGTATCGCAAGTTACTATACATTGAAATTCTGTTTCATTCTATGAAGTTGGTAAAAACCTAATTTGTGAGAGATCAGATAATTAATTTATGAGATACAGGTAATCACTGCCAATCTACAAAATACTTTTTATTGACATGTATGCATGCGAATGGTTATTTTTAAAATATGAGTATACTTTTTTTCTTAGTTGTACTTAATTTCTCAGTTGTATTTTACTGTTTCATGAATAAAATTAAAATTTATTTATTTGAGAAGTAAAAATTTACCTGATTGAACTTAAGAGAGTACTCGATTGACATTATCAACTGTGAATTAAACAGTATTATCATCCATGCTCAACGTCATGCTATCAGACGAGCAAATCCTCGCTTACTTCTGCCCTACTATTGCCTGAAGCAGCCTTACTTCTGACTGCTTACTCCAGCAGCTTCACTCCAAATCATTGAGCAGTATTCATTCCGTCGTATGTATGATTGAGCCAATTCCCATGCTATAGCACAAGCACCCACTGGATCCCGAATCACGCAATCTCAATGTAAGTAGCTCAGTTACATTATCGGCCAAGCACTAGTCTCTGCACTACCCACATGCGTAAAACATTTGTTGATACAGCTGTATAATCATGATTAAATACACTCGAGAAGCACTCTTTATCTCCAGAAATATGATGCGTATGCGCTTGCTCTCTTCAATGTATCACTTTTTTACACTCATTTAAGGCACGCATGAGCACCGAGCGTAAAACGCTCGGTGCCAATAATACTATGCCTGGCCCACCTCTTTTATCAATACGGGTATCGAATAATGTGAGTCACCGGCTTTGTCGACTCAAGTGCTAAGAGTTGGTGGCGAAGGTTTCTGTGGACAGGTCAGGGCGAAGGATGTTGTCGCTGCGGGTAAGGGAGAGAGAGAGAGAGAGATAGAGAGAGAGAGAGAGAGAGAGGGCGAATATTAGGACGAGATGTATGTGGTTGGGAAAAGCGTAGCGCAAAATTTTTTGACTCTACTCCCCCGTACAGCTCGTGATGCACTCCCCCTGGACAAAATATGTTCCGCTCTCTTAGCAGCGTAGGTATTTCTCTAATCTTCGACGGAGTCCTCCTATGCCTGCTTACTCGAACGCACCTTGCTTTCAATCAGAGCGAAATATATGATTAGCAGAGGCAAGCATCAGCTCGTTGTGTATATCGTGCTAATGTGCAAAATTGTGACAGCATGTGTTTTAAGTAGAGTGTATTATCAGCACTTTACCCTATTAGTGTACATGCTAAGGGTGTCCTAAAATATGGGAAATTTAAGAATAAATTTAATGTTGAGGGCATCAATTTACCAGTAATGCCAACGAAGATACCTGCTTTTAAAAAGCGAAACGAGGTTTTAATTAATCTTTAAATCCTGAAAAAACATGGCAAGAAACATCCTATCTCCCCCATATCATGTTATAACGAATAGGAAAGAGAAACATGCTAATCTTCTCTTAATACAAGATCAATATCTTGATTAAGATGCAGATGACGAAGTAACAAACGATACAGAACCAGCTCGATTTCCCTACGTGTGGATCAAAGATTTACCACGTCTTGTAAGAGATCAGCTTACAAAACTCAAAGCTGCTCATTACATATGCGATAAATGCTTACATTTTTTAAATACTGCTTGAAAATTAAAAGTTCAGTAAATCGACTGTATCCAAATTAACGAATGTCAAGTGCTGTTACCAAAAAAAAAAAAATGAATATCTCAACTTTAAAAATTATAAGATTTAAGAGAGAGTGCCACTTACTCTTAATGCGAGTTAGCTGTAGAATCTAATGTGCCAGTAACGATCATCCCTCAGACCGAGGAGCGTTATATCTCCTTTACAGAGAGGATTAATGAGAGAAGCGTAAGCTTTCGTTTCATAGAATCTTTTTGATTTATGCCATCATCTATAAAGAAACTAGCATCCTACTTAGAAGAGCATAAAGTAATTATGAATCCATTCTTAATATACCTTGACTGAACAAGTAATACTACTAGTGAAAAAGGAGTCGTTCTCTACAAGTACGTCTCGTCCTTCGAACGACTTGAGGGGTGATAACTTTCTGCTAAGATAGACGTGTAAAGTAGTCTTAGTGGGAAGCATGATTCACAAGAAGATTACACACGTGCACAAAAAGTATGGGATGTCTTTGGCATAAAGACTCAAGGAGACTACTACGACCTTTACCTGGAGACTGATGTACTCCTCTTAGCTAATATTTTCAAGATTTCCGAGACTGCTGCCGTAAGGCTTATGGACTCGATCCCGCCCACTACTACACCACCTTATTTACTGGGGCTGCGATGTTGAAGCATACGGGCATTACGCTGGAGTTGTTAACTGATACACATATACTCCTTTTTATTGAGCGTGATATTCAAGGTGGAAAACGTCCATGCAGCGATCGATATGCTACGGCTAATAATTAATTATGATAGACAGTGCCCTAACAGCGCGCAATATAAAGACTGAGAACTATGGACTCTCGTTGCTATTGGCTGAAGATGCTAGAGTATAGCTAAAAAGAGAGTCAGTGGCTCTGCCCAGTCTTCTCAACCGGTGATTCTCCAATCATATACATATGTATATATATATTTATACTAGTAGGGCTTAGCCCCCTGCGCCCTCCGCGCCAACCTTCATATTTTGATATTTTTATTCTCATGTCTAAAAAATAAATAAAAAAGTTTATTTTTAATACACATATATGCGTACAAACATAGATAACCAAAGCGATCTCATAAAAATTCGGTAAAAATTTGAACAGATGTAGTCAACACATGAAATTAGTTTACTGATTTATCAAATTATTGGTAGTAATTTAATAAAAATAATGAATTTAATTGGTATTTAAGGTTAATATTGATTAATATGTATATGAATACAATATTAACGCAATCTTCATAATTACAGAAATAGTCATGAGCCTTTGTTTGTTATCTTTGCTCATTTTAAAATCAATTATGGATATAAGTTTAGAATAAGACACCATTTTGAAATTCTTTCTTAATATTTGTAAATCAAAATTGTTTATTTCATTTTTATTCATGTCGTATATAGATTTTTATATTATTTTACATCTATTTTCTTTGTTTCATAACTATTCAAAATTCTTATCCTCTTATATTATTATAGTACTAATATCATTTTCAATTAAGTAACTTATGAAACTGATTAAATATACAACACCGTGTTATAATTCTTTTTTTATTAACATAATATTATAACTTATGACGCATAAAAAATTTATGAATTGTCAATCATTACTGTCGTGCCTCATTTACCTACATAAATATCTTATATTTTTACATGAATCATCTTTTTCCAGTACATCTCTCCATTATCTTTCAATTCTATATTTCTGACTAACATTATTAATATTTCATCCGATATTTTCTTTTCCTCTTTACATAGCAATGTGTGCTTTGTGTATTTTTCTATCTTTGCTAATCCTATAGTTTATCACTTAAAAACTTCTAACCTCCCTATATCTTTTTATTTTTGTTTTATTTGTTTCTCTGCTTTTTTTCTTTTTTATAACATTTTACAGATGATAGAAATGTCCATTAGCATATAGTTTTTTCCTATTTTTTGATTGACAAAAGTGTTCCTTTCCTTTGCCAAATTATCTTTCATTTTGTCAAGTTTATTTTCCTTCGTTGTTCTTTATATAAATCCAACCGTTTTCCAATCCTCCACTTTTTCATGCACAACTTTATCTTCTTTGCCTATTTTGCATTATTTGTATTGATTAAGTCCGCTAATTTTTCGATTATTCAGTCATTATTGAGGCCACCTGCTCTTGTCGATTTTTTTTATGTGTAAAAAGTAAATTCATTTCCTTTTTTTTATGCCCATTACTAGGCTAACCCTTCCTGCCTACATTTGTCATATATATCCTGGTATGTTTGCATTTAAACCGAAAATGATATTTGTAAATCTGAATCAATTTTTTCCCTTTTTTCTTTCCTTTCTCATTCCAAAATCCGTGCCTACCTTGCCCGCCTCCAGTTTGCGTATAATAGCACGTCCAGTGAGATCGGGCCACCTCACGGGTGAGGCGCATTTTTTGCTCAAGCGCACTGTGTTTAACTCCCTGCTTTTCATAATGGTGCTTTTTTTTGCTCAAAAATCTTTTTTTGTGTTGAAACATGTCTTTAGATTTTTTGTCGTTTCTATCAAATTTGCCAGTTTTGAAAAATAAAATCAACACAAATCAAAAGAGCAATACTCGGACCTCACCTTTAAAAATTTTTAGAGTAGGAGAGCAATAAATGCGTAAATGACAAGCAAATAAAGACGTTGACATTGGGTCAGTCACGCTTGACAGACAACTATATAGTCACAGTACAAACTGTAGACTCACTGATAACTACTTGACATTCATCCAAACATAATTAACGTTATGTATAAGTAGAAGACATAAACTTTACTTGATTCGCTGGATAGTTCACGAAAAATGGAATTCGCAACATAAAAAACTTTAGAGTTTCAATTTGTTCAAAAATTTCTTTGAGGATCGTATATTGCTGTATTTGATTTTACATACTAAAATAATCGTATTTTTATTATTTTGTCATTCAATAATTGAAATAGACGTTGATAAAGTCATTTACATGTATTATATTTTTTTTATATGGTGTAAATTATAATTTTTTTCAGAGATATTAATTTTAATTTGTATCAAATGGAAAATAATGTGTAACTATAAAGAAAAGCAAGATATTAATACACTATGTAAACAGAAACTTTTTGGTTGATCTGTCTGATTCTTATAATATTGTATGATTATTCTATGAAACACAATAGACTACTGCTCAAATTCACAATCACTAAATAAATTATTAATTGATAAACAGTTTTAGCGGGCAAATTCTATTCTGCTGTTAAGTTTTAGGTGTTTGGCTTTTACTTTTGTTGGATTTCGTATTTTGCTGAATTTTACGGGTCTATCAATATGTATTTAATCAGCCATATAACTGACGTTAACATTTTTTACTTCCTGCCTCAGAAGCGCCAACTTAGTTCTTCTTGACGTAGGAGTAGAACATTGTATTAAGAAACACTTTTTCTTTTTCTCAAATATAGAGATCAGCTGTCATAAAATGTGATTATTTTTATATGTTGTCAGAAGCATGTGCTATCCAGCCAACCTGGTCCATTTATATTTTAATGGAAAGTGTAATACACCTTCACAGTAAGTATAATACACAGAATTATATTGCTGATGATATTTTGTATTAAAAAGATATTTCATGCAATTAGGAGATCTTAGTTTATAACTGTTAATATATAGTTTGCTAGATTTCCGCACAGTTATGGTTTGCGCACACTTGTTTTTTTTTTGCATCATGTGCATGAATCGGTTGCTCTGCCCGATTCCCGCAATTGGGTGTTATCAGGGTATAAGATAGGGTATTATTCCATATACTTCATTCCGAAACCTAATATACTTTTCTGCTTACACTTTTAGTAAATAAATGATCTGCTAATAGACAGTGTAAGTGGACAAGTGCATTTGGTTATTTGGTTGTAGGTGTTATATTTTACTTTTATTTCGTATTGTGCTCAAATGTACGGGTGTTCCGTTATCTGTTACATCAGTTGTATTACTAACTGTCACCTTATATTGTTGTGCCTCTGTCTATTAGCCAGACGTGCGGGCAAAACAGAAAGTCCCGAGTGGCTTTGAATGAGCGGCTTCAGCTGCAATCGGTTGTTTTTGGCAATGTTTGACGATGTTGGACGGCTTGGGTGGAAGGATTCGTCTGTAATTAAAATAATTTGTCTGTTTTCGAGAGACTTCAGTTAGAATGTGTCTTTCAGCTGACGTTTGACATCTTCGGCAATGGTTCCAATACGGGGCAGCAGGGGGGGGGGGTTATAAATAAAACTCAAATAAATTATAAGTCCTTGCGGACTGTTATGTTAGTAAGGAATAACCTAACGAAAATAGGAGGTATTAGGGGTGTGGGGAATAGAGAGGGACGTGGTGGGTCGGACTTACTACAGACAATTATTGAAGATTCGCATATTTTCACCTTAATTTTACCTTACTTTTGATCCTGTAAAAAACGTGTGAGG